>ML807929.1:13764-33275 GCA_009831015.1 Picea engelmannii
TTGATTATTTCCTAGGACACACCAAGAAACCAAAATTTTTCTGAACTGAAAAAACTCAAAAATGACTTGAAGCTACTACTGAAAGCTATGATATCCCACCAAAACTCGGCCGAAAGGACGGTTTCGTTTTGGGAGTTAACACCCACAACTCTCTAGAAATTATTTATAGTTTGATATAAATTTATGATCTTTAGGAGAGAGGGGTGATGCTGAAAATTTCAGATTCTCAGACACTTGATATTTCCCAACTTAATTTTTTGCTTGACGACCTTCGTCATGATCTGAAAATAGTTTTTTGATAAGAATAACTTTTCGAGGACAGGAAGGCATACTTGAGTTGTTTTCTTTAAAACAGGGACATCATAAAGAGCTTTAATGATGATCGTATCTTCTCATGATTATAAAGTGAAACTAGAATGACTATTATGAACATAAAGTTTCTTTTGCTAGTCTGATTTTTAGCAATTTACAACACAGATACTTTGGAATGACCTCGACTGCTGCTTTATGATGAGAGATTCTGGTTTCCTTTCATGAAATAAATGGTGACACATAAATAAATTTATTCAAGAAACAGTGAAAATAAGAAAAATGAAAAGAACCAAAATCAAAAAGCAAAATGACAATTAAAAAAGAAAAATATATACAGAGGTGGATCTGGAAACATCCGGAAAAATACCTTTTGAGAGCTAGGCCATTCACTGGAAAAGTGTCTGGATGTCCCTCCAGATTGTGTATATGGAAAGAGCTGGGACCTAGTTTTTCAGAGATTACAAACGGTCCCAGCCACAAATTATGGAACTTGGTGTGTTCCCCTTTTCCCTCATGGGGTTTATCCCATTTGAGAACCATGTCTCCTACCTCGAAGTTTCTGTTTGAAGAGGAGTTTGAATCAAACTAGTTTTTTACAATCTGTTGATGTTGATCCAACTTCTTCTTGGCTTGTGCTCTCACTTCCTCCAGTTTTAACAAGGCATTAATTCGACTTTCCAGAGGAGGACAATCCTCTTCTTGGAATTTCTGCGATAATTGTAGAGATGGAAGTAAAACATGAGGAGGCAAGATTAATTCTCTCCCATAGACGAAGAAAAAAGGGGAGTTACCAACAAAGGTTTTTGGTGTCACTCTGTCAGCTCAGAATGCGTTAAATAGTGCGTTGTGCCAGTTCTTGTGATTTTCAGAAACTGTCCCCTTGATAATCTTGATCAAATTTTTGTTTGTTTATTCTGCTAGGCCATTTCCTTGAGGGTAGTAGCTGGCAGAATATTTCAATTTAATCCCTTTTTCTAAAGCGAATAAATTCATATCCAAGGATGAGAAATAAGATGCATTATCAAAGACTAAACATTCGGGAATGTCGAATCTAGTAATAATATTCGAATTAAGGAAAGATACTACCTGATTCATGTTTACCACTTTCAAAGGTGCAACTCTGGACCATTTGGTAAAATAATCCATTGTTGTAATGATATATTTGTGCTGTTGTGATGAGGAAGGGTGAATCAGTCCTATGATGTCAAGACCCCATTACTAAAAAGGTGAATCTATAGTAACAGGATGCAAATGGAATGATACCTTTTTTACTCATCTAGCAGCCTTTTGGTAGATTATGCATTTACAACACAACGCATGAGCGTCTTTAAATAATGTGGGCCAATAGTACCCAAATCTCAACACTTGTTGAGAAGTGGTGTCTCCACTGAAGTGTCCACCAGCTTCACTTGCATGAAGTTCATATAGTAATTTCTCTGCTTCATCCTTTTCCAAACAACACATAAGAACACCGTCAAAATTCTTTTGAAACAATACATCGTTTATCCATTGGAAAGATGCATATTTTAATCTTAGTGATCTTATGTTTTTAGGATCAAGATAGCGAGGAGAAGATCCACGTGTTAAATAAAATTTGATATCATCATACTAAGAATTAGCAACGACTTGTGAACAACTGATTTGTTTTCCATTGTGATGATTTACAGTTAGAGTGTTAATTTGACTTTCATGTTCATTAACTGAATCAATGACTAGTTTACACAGGCCTTGACCTCTAACAATTTGTGCAGGGGTTATTTCGAGGTCATATTGTTGTAACGACATCATCCAGTTTTCCAGTTTTTCACCCAATTCCTTTTTTACTAACAAGTTTCTCACAGCGGGGTAAGGAACAATGACTTTAGTTCTGGATTTCAACAGATATGACCTGAAGTGTTTCACTGCTTTAAAAATAGCATATGCTTGTTGATCTATAGCTGGGTAATTTAGCTCTTCTGCTTTGAAGGCTGAGCTCATGAAGGAAATGGGTATTTCATTTCTTTCAACATAGCAACATAAGATCGATCAGAGGAGAAAGTGTAAAGAGAGAAATCTTAGGAAAAATCGGGGCTCATCAAGGAAGGAGATTCTACTATTGCTTTTCTAATAGAATCAAAAGATTGAATTTCTTGGGGTCCCCAGCGATAATGAACATCATTTTTAATTAAATTCTATAAAGGCCTTCCCATTTCTGAGAAACTTGGGACAAATCTTCTGGCGACATTAATTTTTCCTAAAAAGGATTGAATGGATTTTTTGGAAGAGGGAGGAGAGAGTTTAGCAATAGCTTGGGTTCTTTCTGGGTCAATAACCATTCCGTCTTTGGACACTATGAACCCAAGTAATTTTCCTTGCTCTACCTCAAAGAATGATTTCTTAGGTTTAAGAGATATGCCATACTTGTGACATCATTCTAGGACAACCCTAAGGTGAGACAAGTGATCTTTCTTGTTTTTAGAAAAAAACGGTAATGTCATCAAGATAGACCACTACTGATAGATTTACGAGACCATGAAAGGAAATGCCCATTTCCCTTTGGAAAGTGGACCTGACATTTATGAGCCCAAAAGGCATTTTCCTGTAGGCATAAGTCCCCCATGGGGTACAAAAAGTGGTCTTGAGCTGATCTGGGGGAGACATGAGGACTTGGTTATATCCTGAAAAACAATCTAGCAGAGATAGTCTTTCTGAACCATATACTTATTGAAGGATTTGTTCCATTGGAGGAACGAGATAGTTTTCTTTGTTAGACACTCGGTTCAAGTTATGAAAGTCGACACATAGTCGAATTTCACCGCTTTTCTTCCTTACATAAACTAGATTAGACACCCATTGTGTGTGTCTTATCGGGAAAATTATCTTTGCATTTAGTAGTTTATTCAGTTATTTCTTGACGGTGGGTTCTAATTTGGGGTGCATCTTTCTTAATTTTTGCTGAAAACGCTGAGTTTGTGGTTTCATGGGGATGACATGTTGTATTATATTAGGGTCAAATGTTTTCAAATCATCATATGTCCAGGAAAAAATGTCTTTAAATTCTTTAAACAATTTAATAAATGTAGATCATTCTTGCTCGGAGCATCCCGTTCCCAATTTAATATTCTGAGGATTTTCCATAGTCCCTAAATTTATTGTCTCACAAGTCAAAGAAGAACTGTTTATTTTACAATTAACTGACCCTATAAACTTATCATGCAAGTCATAAAACCTCTCTAGTCTTACAATGGATCTGGGAATAGAGTTTACCATATCGGACGCCATTTCAGAAGATCTAGGATCTTATATTACCATGAAATTATGGAGGTTTTCATTATGAGTGCCTTCGTCGATGACAACACCTTGGAAGGTGTCCTCCATGTGCAAGAAGTTGATGATCTACTGGTCATCATCGAAGACTCTCCAATTGGTGATGTTGTCTGGGATTGACGGCCTAAACAACAATTCAATTGAAAATGAATTAGGAGAAAGACCTCCTGCAGGAAATAATTTAGAAGCGACATTAGACAATAGATCAGCCTCCGAATTGCTTAGTCTAGGAATGGAACTTATGTTAAATGCTAAAAAAAATTGCATTAAACTCCATACCTTAGTTTGGTAACTTTTCATATGTGGTGATAAGCAATGTATGGAATTCCTTACCTACCTAACCATGATCTCTGAATCACTGAATACCATTAAATCTTGTATGTTCATATCCAAATCTTTCCTAAGCCCTTGTAAAAGTGCTTCATATTCGATGGTGTTGTTAGTGCACTCGAACTCTAATCGACAAGAAACGAAAGTTTTATTACTTGCATGAACCATGAGTACACATCCTGCACTGAATCCTTCTTTGGATTTGGACCCATCAAAGTACAACGACCAGATTTGAGCTTCATCGACAGTGTTTGACACACTTGGTGGAGATGATGACTAAGTACAAGTCATAAGTTCTGATTGTTACCCAGGATCAATGAAAGGAGAAATATTGGTCATGAAGTTACCAAAAAAGGTGTTCATTCCCTGTATTTCAAATGAATTAGTAGATGCAGTAAATGGTTTGTTTGCATCATTTAGACCCGTCATGGTGTGCTTAAGATAACGTTCACAAGTAATCCTAATTTTGTTAGGCTGTCCATTTTCTTCCAGCCACAAATGAGACCAATCAGTGGCAAAGTAACCATGCAGCTGTTCGGACCAATCCCTTCTTAAAAACAAACCATAGACTTCAGGGATGTCAACAACAATGATGTCAATAATTTGGTGAACCTTAGGATTAGAAGATAACCTAACCAGAACATTCTTAAGTTCACCGATTACCTTAACGTTCGTTCGATTAAGCCGAATGATTTTGAGATTAGAAGGTTGAACTTCTATGTTGATTTTTTGACAAACGAACAAAGGAATCACATTTGATGATGCACCAGAATCTACCATGAAATTATGTACATTTACTTTAAAAATTTCGAAAGTTAACAAAAAAGGAGGGACATTTTTACGAGCGTTAACATCAGAATTCTGTTGATTTTTTTCTAGTGTCCCTACAACAGTTTTATCTACATTTGATACAGTTTTTTCAGCTAAATCCCTTTTATCTGGAGGTTCATATGTCATTTTAGTTGGGATCTTTTTGGTTGTTTTAACACTAATTTCTGCAATTTTCTTGCTGCTAGGATTGTTGTTCTTACTGTTTTCTGTTATACTTTGAAGAATTTTCTGCAAAATAAGGGGAAATTTCAGCAACTTGAAAACATAAATATTAGCCCTTAGTTTTTTTATATCTTCAATTAAGTTATATTCTAAAACAGGGGCTGCTAAACTTTGTTTAATTTCATCTTGATTCGACTGATTAGGGAGCACGTTATTATTTGCTTTAGAAGAAAGTTTATTTTGTGTTTTTCTCCTTGTGTTGTAAGGGTGGACAGTCTCAAAGTTCGCTTGGAAAATACTGTCAGAAAAGTGACCGAAGATATTGGGATATGAATCTTCTTCTTCTGGTACTTCTTCCTCAACTACGTATTTAGAACTTTCAGGAGGGGCAGAATAAGGACTATCATGTGCTTCTAGAATAGTTTGCAAAGCGTATTGCAAGCTTTTGAAATTGAAACCTTCAGTGGTTGGATTTGGCCGATTGGGAGGAAATTTTTTTCTGAAAGGAGGTTTAAAACTTCCTTTTCTTGAGGATGCCTCCTCGACTGATCTCTTCAAGTCCAGGAATTGATTTGATAGTTTTTGGAAAGCTTTTTGCAAGCTTTCCAAGTCTAAAGTTTCAGGCCGACTTTTGGCTTGGAGAGGCCTAGTAAGGATTTCTATTTTCTTTTTAGAGGATGAAGCTGTTTTAGCTTCACTATTGAGATTATCTTTCAAGCTTAAAATATCGTTTTCAATTTGGCTTGGCTCCTCAAAGGCTTCCAACAACGTGTTCTTCTTATACCTTTTGACCCAAATTGCTATGTTTTTGTGTAGAGATTTGGTGTAATATGCAACAATTAGACTTTCAGCGGGCATTGAATCCATTGGAATTCAATTCTTTAACGTAATAAATCTCTGGTTAAAATATTATACTTTCTCCTTAGGGTTCATTTTTAGGCTGGAGCGGTCCATGACCAAGACTTCAGGAGATTTATCATCTCCAAACTTCTCTAAGAAACAAGTTCCAAACTTGTCCCAGGAGACAATGGTTTGGGGTTGTTGGGAAAAATACCACATGGAGGCATTGCCCTCAAATGTATAAGGAAAGAGTTCGCATACTACGTCTTCATGCTCTACACTTCGGAGTCTAATGGCCAACATAAACTTATTTATGTGATCTTTGATAGATTGGTTAGAATCCGGATCAAATTTAGGCAACCATTTCTCCTAGTGTTTTGGCAATGGGTGTTGAGGTCCAGGTATAACCACGACATCTTGATCGAGCCAGGGCCTGGCGGGATTGTTTTGGTTTTCCATGGGTGTTGGTGGTATTGAAGGCTGAGATGTTTCAGACGAGGAACTGCCTTCATCAGACGACTCTCCTCCCAAAGAGGATGGAGATGAAACAAGTGGGGAAGGTGGGATACCAGATACTCCAACTCCGAGAGTAGAAGTTTCGGTAGGATGTGTAGTATTATCTCATAAAGGGTTTAAAAGAAGACTAGTGCCTTCAAGTTGTTCTCGGATATCCAAGAAATCTAAAGGTTGATTAAGAGGCCTACCAGGTTGTCTGATACGAACCAAAACACTATGTTTCCTTATAAGTGACTAACGAATAATTTCTTGTATGTCGGCCCCTTGAGGATTTGGTGTCATCGGTTCAACGAGAATCTTAGGATTTTCATTGGAGGTAGTTGCTGTTTTCAAAGTAACGTTGTTGTCCGAGCGACTATGCGTTACTACAAGGGAGTGAGTGTGTGGGGGAGGAGTCTTACGACTTCCACATGCCATCAATTGAAATGAGGCCCTCCTTCTAGCGCCATTTGTTGATGAGAAAAATTTACAAGCCATCAACTGGAAGAACATGTCCGGTTCGGGGTTGTCCTAGTAACCCAAGTCGTTTGGTGTAACCTGTTCTTACGGGTTTAATGGCCCCATTTGCCAATCTAAGGTCCTAAAATAATGAAAGGGAATACACTAACTAATGTTAAAACTATAACATATATATACACTCTAATATAATTATTGTAAATGGATTTAAGCAGAGAAAGAAAACATAAAAATATCGTTTATGAACAGAATTTACAGGTTGCAAGTTTTACTGGAAACTTACAGAATCGATGTAAAAACAAATTGTAATTGTTTTTGAGAAGTAGATAAAGAAAGCACATTTAAATATTTTCTATTTTCTAATTATATATCTAACGAAACTTGAATTAACTAAGTTATGAAACAAAGATGTATCGATGGTCAAAGTCGATCTAAAATTTCCTATTTCACTAATACATGAAATGACATAAATTAGAAACAAAGAAGCTAATCTGATATTAGTTTGTTAAATGTGTTCGTGCCTCTTCATGTATCAAGAGCATCCAGCTACCTCGTCTATGGAAAAAATCTGCAGTAGGCTTATACTGAAATTTTCCTGAATAAATTCAAAGAATATATTGGTAGCCGAGGTTTAGGAACAGAATAGGGAACACATATTAATTCTCTGATCTTATGATTTCAAATGATTACAATCAGAGAAATATTTGTGTAATACATTCATTTCATTCGTCAACTAAACATCAAAGAAAAATCTTGAAATTAAAATTGATACTATGATAACAGTCACAATATCTAGAACAAAAAATCATGAATGATATTTATAGCATTAGTATCATGAAACATAACATGTTATTGAGTCTAAATCTACACAACATATTAATATCCCAGGATTAAATAAAACAAAACATCCATGAAACAACATTCACAATGGACTAAAGATGAAATGTTGCACGCTGTTCCATTAAGTCCTGTAAGTCATTCGTCCATAATTGGTTCCAGGACAAGATTCCTTCATTTACAAAATGCGGGGTATTTAAAGTGTCTTGAGATCTCATCTTCCTATATCCTAGGATAGGATCAAATCTCATGAGATCAAAATATTACAAAAATGGAGGGCCTACAACCACTCATAACTGAATTGTTTCTTTTCAAAAATTAATAAAAGTTTTTCTTATTTACAAAATAAATAGGAAAGAGATATTAATCATCTAAATCGAACATGTTCCTCCTCAGAAAATCAAGATCAAGATCTACCATGTCCTGAAAATGAAATAGGAATAAGTTAAATAATTTATTAACAACTAATTGCTAATTTTTATTTGAAAATGACTTGGCTACATAATCGAAAGATTTTGTAGCCAGTACTATATTGGCAAAAGAAATCCAATTTTTAAACCGATTTGATTCAAAAATATAACATGCATGTAATAAGAAGGAAAAATCGTTTTACCATTTCAACCAATGACTAAACATGGATTAGGATAGTTCGGAATTGATTATGGCATTAATGCTATCTGCATTTTTGATCACAACGTTTCCTGTCTTCTTAAGACGTTTAGCTTGTCTCTCTTCGTTTTCTCTGAGGTCATGATTTTATTTTTTCAGTAATTCATTGTGAGTTGTGAGTGATTTAATCCGAGCTTGGAGGATGGGGATATTAGTATAGTATTGTTCAATCCACTGTAGGAAAACCTCACATTGCATGGGAGAGACGATCTGTTAATGGAGCGTACATTCAAGACTAACTGTATCGATACTACCTGTTACGTGCCCTTGACCAATCCTAATACCTGTGAACCCATCATTGCCCTTAAGACATGGTGGAATATTATTAACAAATTCATACAATTGAGCAGGGTGAGACCTTTGACGAGCTTTATCTTCTTCTGCCAGGAAAACGTCAATTTTTGGATTTGAGACCTCATTGACCTCGATCGGGTCGATCGATCTCAAACGAGGTTTAGTTCGATTTCTTAACCTTCTCGAAATCATTCGACCAACTCTTTTATTTCAAAACCCTAACACTGTGTGTGATTGTTTTGACTGTTTGCGAGATTCGTCGACATAGGGTTTCATGGTGGCTTTATGGTCGGTATCCAATTTAGGCACATGAGGTTCATTTAACTCAAAACTAATAGTATGTTTCTCATGTGGGGATTGACTAGGTTGTACCTTGTCCAGAGGGTTTGTATAAGGCTCATTCTTCAGAATGTCGAGTTGTTTTTAAACCAATGGTTCACTCGAATTAGGGCCTTCTACAGGAATGGTAGAAACAAAACCATTTCTTGCTAAAAAACCATCCCAACAATCGCCTATGGTCGTTAAGTGGTGAGTTAACAGAATTTTGATCAAGTCGTGGTGAAAAAGGATAGAGTCGAGGCTCTATTTTTTATACCTTTTATACATCTTGTACATGCTTCTCATTAAATAGAAATTCACATTCAAATGAAAACCTATGAACTACATAAGCAACCATATATGATAGAGAAAAACTAGACCATAATGACCCTCACAGGTCACAAACTGTTTAAGGATCAATAGAAGATCATTCCACCTACGCTTAATCAAAGAAAAAGTGATACCTTTCTCACAACAATTGATTTTACTGGAGGTCATGAAGAGGCTCCATGGCACTTCTTTGAATTTTGAGTTCTTGAACCACTTCTGACCGGTGGATGGAAGCCCTACAACTTCACTGATAAACTCTTCAGTTACCTCCAACTGAATATCTCCAGTTTTCTCCCTATATCCATCAAACATCAGTGCAAATTCCTTAGGCACACGGAGGTTATACCCTTCGAACCTTTTGATGAAGGCATCCCAGCCCTGGCCCTTTAAATCTTCGACTGCATCATCATGAGATAACAATGCTTGGGAGCCATTCAACTCTATTCGGATAACCATGACCATTAGAAATATGACTGGATTGTAACAGGGGCGACTGAAGATAGCTCTGGGTTTAGATGACAGGAGTATAAGGAACAAATCTGAGTGGATAAAATGGGAACAAACCATGCGAAAATCCTGCCCAATCACATTATGAACATTTAGTTCTTGGTTACTGAGGCTTGAGCACTCCTGGTAATGAGAACCTCGCGTACAGAACATGGCACAAACCCTCAACCCAAAATGGAAAGCTTATTAATTTACTCTGCTAGCAAAAGGATTGAGTATAGGGTACAAAATTTGTGCAATAATTCTTATGACTAGCATGACCATAATTGATTTGCAAAGGGTTTAAATATACAAAAATGTTCATAGTTCAAATGCGAACCAACTAAGTATATATAAATCATATCAACATTCAAAACATTCAAAAGGTAAGTCATTCAAGTGTTAGATATAGAATGGATACAAGCCACATGACCCTTTAAAAGAATGTTTTGAAAAGGAATATAAAACAAAACTAAGTTTTCATGTTTGATTCATGCTTTTAGTCATGAATCAAACATGAAACAAAACGAAAACGCAAATTTTAAAGAATTAATGAACATTTTTTATAAACTAGTAATCATCTCCAAATGATAATATTTACAAGATGGTGAAGGCAGCTACAGAAAGTGTCATTTGTTGTTCAAATAGCGAAATCATGTAGGGATGCCAACACCCCCGTCTCGCTCTATTGACATCACACTTTATCTAATTCCTGATGCTTCTTTGACCGACACCCTATCCTATCACATCACTCCCTAAGAGGCCGTGAAGATGGAACACCCAATTGGTCAAATTTTGAACTTAGGCCATTTTCCACCTTCATTGTCTCCATGTGCATTCCCCACCTTTACTAAAGCCAATGTTAAAACCCACTACCTCCTACTGTGGGTTGAGGATTTGTTGGTCCACTTACAAGGGGATTATTCCTTCACACAGATGGATTTGACAGCTAGATATCATCAAGTTCAAATGAATGCAAAAAGTCATTTGGGTAAATGCGTGATCATTTATCTTGATGATATCTTGGTCTTCAATAATTCTTGGGCAGAACATCTTCAACATGTCTGCAACATCCTCTAGCTACTGCGATCACACACACTTCAGGTAAAGAAATCTTATGTGCGCCACACATCAAGTCCTCTTTTGGGACTCATACTAGACACAACAAGGGGTCGATCAGATCCATATTGGGTACAATTTTTGGCACAACGAACAACACACTCTAATTCCCATGACCTCAATATTTTTTTGAGAAAGTTTGGGCACCACTATGCTCACCTTCCTCCCACATTTAACTCTACACATGTTCTTTGTTTATCGAATAGGAATCAATTCTTTAAGATTAATAAGGATGCATTTCAGTTCACCATTGGGGCGGTATTTAAACAGGGAGGTCATTCGATGAAATTCCATTTAGAGCCCCTTACTTCTTCTGGCTCAACACATCAACAACAGGAACATCAGTCAACTCAGTGCTTTATCCATATGTTGACTCAACGCTATACTCAGGAAGCAACTGCCTTACGAGCAACCCAAGACTGTGTGAAACAGAGGCATGATAAGAAGTGCACACCATTGTTCTTTTAGT
The DNA here is from genome assembly GCA_009831015.1 of Picea engelmannii. Lineage (NCBI taxonomy): Eukaryota > Viridiplantae > Streptophyta > Pinopsida > Pinales > Pinaceae > Picea > Picea engelmannii. The sequence goes on from ML807929.1 coordinate 25,040, forward strand.
TGGGATATTGTGTATGACTCTTGTTGGACAAGTACCAATTGAAACACCAACATCATTTGCAACGCAATTTCTCTCATTTGTTGGTGGAAGTAGGGACACTTCCTTATCTAAATAGGGAGGAATTGGGCCACCAAGAAGTGTGCCCCACTTCCTTGGCCACTCATGATGAGGGGGCACTCCTTAAATAATATTGTAGTTATTGTTGCAGTTAGCTTCAGATATTTCTATTGTAGACAATAGTTCGCTTCAACACTTTTCGTTGCAAACATTTAGTGCTCTTTTAATAATTATTGTTGTAAGCATTTAGTTAGTTGTTGCAACTTCTATTGTAATCAACTAATAATGAGAAGGAAAAAGTTGTCTTGCTTATAGAAGGCGCTCCTCTATCACTCAAAAAAACATGATGGTTATTTTCTGTTCTAATTCTTCTTCTCCAGTTTCATGTATATTATATTTTCTCTTCTCTGTGCTATCTAATTTCTGTTCTTCATTCTACATTTAGTTTTCTGTCTGTTTTTCATATTTGAATTGCAGATCACCAAATAGGATCCATTCAAGGTATATATTTAAGTTAGGACAATATACATTCAAAAAGGTTTTTGTTTAATAGAAGAGTTGGAGGGTGTCTATTTTTTAGCTAGGCAATACCCAAAAATTGGGAATTTGACCTAAAAAATTCACGTCATAATAGACAAACTATGGAAGGGATGGGTAACAATGGACAAGATCATCTAATTATATTTGTGATGAAGGTTATACCTATAGATATACATGGTGAGCATAATCAATGAAGAAATTCTATTCTTCATCTACACACCTTAATAATATTTGACAAAGTTTGTAATTCCTTTATCTAACTTAAAATCCAGAAAAGTAAAAAAATTATAAAATTTGTTTGTCAACCTACTAAAACACAGAAAACATATAAAATTTGATAATTATTATTAAACACATCACCCAAATAATCAATCACTACTACAAAACATATAAGATTTGATACTTGTTATTAAACACATCAACAAAATAATCAATCACTTATAAATACAAAATAATTACAAACCCTTTATGATATGTACCAACTTTTTAATAAGCAAATAGCTAGTTAAAAGGTGGTTCATACATGTACTTACACGATAACACTACCATAGAAAACACCCTCATAAAAATTAGTTAGAAGGTGGTTATGCATAAACTTCCACAATAACGGAACCATAGAAAACACCCTCATAAAAATTGATTTGAAGTTTTGAGAAAAATTAGTTAGAAGGTGGTTATGCATAAACTTCCACAATAACGCAACCATAGAAAACACCCTCATAAAAATTGATTTGAAGTTTTGAGTAGTAGGATTAGTTCAAGGTTTCATAATCTTTTTCAAGATAAGGTTTAATTTATAATTGCCAAATTGTTTTAGATGCCTCGATTTTATAATTGTTTTAGATGCCTTAATTCTATTGTTGGTTTTTCTTCTTGCAATTTTTTTTTCTGGTATCATTATCACATTTATCTATTAATTATATATATATATAAATTATTTTATTATTATTTTTTATTAACTAATTAAAACTAATTTCAGTTTGGCAACAAACTAATTATTTGTGGATATACCTAGAGTAATTTGACATCTTCTAACCACTGAGAATGTAGGCCGGTAACTTCCAACTTCTGCATAGAGATGACCTAAAACTGAAAAAAGGGCAGCGGCCAACCTGCGGAAGTCTAAGGAGCAGAGTAATTTGCATGTGTCACGCTGTTAATTAATGCTGGCACAGTTGCCAAATTCGGCCAAATCAAATCCGTTTAATATGGAAATTCGAATGTTCGATTCGTTTGACGAATTATTCGGTTTAATTGGGTTCACTCAATTCATCCTAATTCCAAATTCAAGGTTTGGCAAATAATTCATTTTTTATATAAGCATAATACCAACTTAACCTTTAGCAGAGGAGCTGGAACTTTTCATAGCTTTCCATTTTTTTTCTTATACACAACTCTTACCTACTTATGTTTTGGATCTCTAGTAGAAAATTTATCATAATTTAGTTTTCAACTAATAGTGAGGACAATATAGTTGACTCATCATTAAGGAAAACTATCATACCTGAAATAACTTATTGATGATTCATAATGAGAAGACTTTCACTCCTATAAATTGTCTATAAGTCTTGAGCAATGCGATTAACCTATTTCTCAAGTCTAAGAAAAACCAGCTCTTAAGTCCGACCTCCATATATTTGTGGCACTTTCACTCCTGCAAGATGTATCTAGATCTTAAAACCTTAAGCAATTAACCTATTTTCTCTATATCTTAGATCTTGAACAATTAACTTATTTTCTTAAGTCAAAAAAGACAAACTCTTAACTATTACCTTCTCTATTGAGTTTCTACCCATTTGAAAGGTACATTGGCAAACTTTTTTAGAAATAAAAATATTTTAATCAGCTTTTTCCCATATCATATTGAATTTAAATTCAGACTCAGTAACTATGAACATTTCCCATATCATATTGAATTTAAATTCATACTCAGTAACTATGAACACTGAGGAGTAACAATGAACACTGAGGTATATGGCAAATTTTAGAATCGAAGGTTTTCGAATGATGTTGAATTTAAATTTAAACTTAGGAACCATGAACAGTGATACAACTCGAATTCCTTACTGTTCACCATTCAATTTTAAAATCCAACTTAATACTGTTAACTACGCCATTAATATGATTAGAAAAAAAATTAACAAGATGAGGCTTTAAAATCCAACTTAATACTGTTAACTACGCCATTAATATGATTAGAAAAAAAAATTAACAAGATGAGGCGGCAAACTAAAGAAAAGTTGCCATACAGTACTGCGTACAACTTATTTGGACAGATTATTTAAGGATTTAAACGGCCATAGGACGATTGAATTATTTTCTTCGCCGTAATTTCTGACGACGAAAATTTTGAATTAATACTCACAGTAAAAGCTCGTGTGGAACCCGGCGCTGATGTTCTGTAGGATATGATTTGCATATCATGTCGGCTAACATGTACGAGAGAATCATTAGGCCACGCTTACTTGGGCAACATGCAAGCCATTTGCAGTAAAAGTTATATAATTATATACGAAATCTAATTAATTGTTTGAATTGCTCGAGTGTCGTTCGAATTATCTGTCATCGCCTGTGATGGCATTCATTGTCGAAGCGCTTATAAGAAGAATTGGTATCAGACGCTGAGCGTTTGCCAGAAATTCTTCTGGCTNTCTTCTGGCTTTACAATTTCACATCGACATAACAACAAAGTTGAGATTAAGATTAAAAGGGGTTTCATCATTCTAGGCTCATAACAGGTTGAGATTATGATGGGTTTAAGAATTTGACAGTTCTGAGCATTTAACAGATTCAGGGCTAGAATGGGTATGAGGAATTTGATAGTTCTCACTGCATAACAGATTAGTATGAGGAATTTGATACCGCTTGGAGCATAACAGATTCGAAGTTAAGATTGGTACGTGGAATTTAGATGGGCGGTTTGAAATGGGCAGGAGAAACTTGATACCAGTAAGGGAATAAAGGATTCAGGGTGTGAGAGCATTAGGAGATATAACAGACTGGGCATTAAGATGGCAATGAGGAATTGATCCCACAGATTGGAGGTAAAGGTGGGTAGGGTAATTTGATAGCTATGGGGTCATACCAGATTCAGGACTCAAATGAACAGTGCTCGGCTCTAGCCCCTAGGCCATGGCGGGTATGAGAAATTCGTTATATAACAGTCTTCATGCAACAGTAATTCAATGAATTGTGATTGCAATGAATTGTGAATTGCCTGTCAGTCATGTCATGTCTTGCGAGTAAAGAAAGGAGGAGGGCATGCAGAACCAGTGAAATTCGTGAATAGTGTTCTTGTTCATGATATTACTGTGAAAGTGTTCATTGTGTTGCGGTGGAATGCGTGATTACATCGTGTGGAAAATCATGACCGTTTTGACGAACCATATAAAATTATAAATATCATCATACTTTCCTTTCCCTCCTACGCTGCATTTAAATTATTTAATTTCCATTAAATAAATTATAAACGACCTACCTTTCCCACAAATTCCATAGGAAAACATCCGGCATTGTTATGGATTTAGAAAATGTGTAATTTTTATTATTTATCAAATTTCATTTTTTTATTATTGATGAAATTTCATTAAAAAAAATGTGTAATTTTTATTATTTATTAAATTTCATTTTTGTTTTTTATTATTGATGAAATTTCATTTTTCTATTGAGGATAATATATTTGTTATAAGTTTAACATATTACTTATTCTAATTGAATTTGGATGAGGAAAATAATAATCATTCTTTTTATCACTTAAGTTAAAAGTTCAATTTACCAAAAAAAAAAAATGCTTTATTAAACTAATTATATTTGAATTTTAATATTTATAATATTATAAAATATTTAAAACATTTATTTTATTTCAATATCTATAATGTTATAAAATATTTAAAATATTTGTTTTATTTCTCAATAAATAAATAGATAAATGACCCTTCACTTACTTTATAAAATGATGTTTTCAATGGAAATAAAATAAATGACAAAGTGATAGTATTTGCAAAAGGAAGCTAAGTGTAATGATACCATATAAAATGTTGTTTTCAATGGAAATAAATGTATGATATTTGCAAAAGGAAGCTAAGCCCGGTGATACCAAAATGTGGGTGGGTCACCTATTAACAAAAAGGAGGTCATGATGTTATGAAAGACTTGACCTATAATGTAATCAATTTTTTTCACAATATTTTAATTTTTTAAATATAAAAACATTTGATTTTAAATCACTTTGAAAATTCTCACTTAAAATTAAGAAAAATGTACTAAAATCAAATATAAAATGTTGTTTTAGTTTAAATAAATGACAAATAGATGGTCCTTGCAAAAAGAAACTAAGTATAGTGATACCAAAATGTGAGTAGATCACCTATTAATAAAAAGGAGGTCATGATGTTATGAAAGACTTGACCTACAATGTAACCAATATTTTCCACAAAATTTTAATTTTTTAAATATAAAAACACTAGATTTTAAATCACTTTGAAAATTCTCACTTGAGAAAAATTTACTAAAATCAAATATAAATTAATATATTTTCACTTAGAATCTATAAAAAATTTACTAAATCAAATTTAAATTAGTATCATATTTTTTTTAATTAAATTGAATTTTTGGTTACAAATTTATTTAAGAAGAGATAAAAGAATAATAAATAAAAAAATTATATATACATTGAATATCATTTTCTAGTAAAAATAATTTCATTAGATAATAATGTTTGTACATAAATAAATTTGTAATTATAGTATGATTGATGATTTGAATGGTTTAATGATTAAAAATATGTGTTTCATTTTAAAAAGTGATAAGTTTAAATTTAATAAAATAAAATATATACATCTTTATAAACTAAATAATCAAATCAACATAAAAAAAATCCCTTATAACAAAAATAAAATAAAAATATACATCAATTTAATATTTAACTAAATTATTATCCTTAAATAATTTTTTTATTACTATTATAAATAATAGATTATAATAAATAATATTTTATAAAAAAATCATTTTATTTTAAATAAAAAATTACAATTAACACGTATTATTCTTTAGCCTCATTCATTTTGGATGCCATACATACATAAATGGTTATCCTATTATTCCACACTATACATTAACAATAAATAGTATTATTCCACACTATACACTTACATAAATGGTTATCGTATTATTCCACACTATACATTAACAATAAATAGTATTATTCCACACTATACACTAACAATAAATAGATCATTCTACGTGTCAGAATTGGTCCCATAAGTGGTATCCTCTTATCCCACATTGCTTGTACTTGTTTGTACGTAAAAAGAGGTAACTGTACAACTAACAAGAAATAGATTGTTCATGGAAAAGTTACAAATGCCCTTCATAACCATATATAACCTAGTTGATAAAGCATCAGATGGATGGAGAGATCATATTTTTACTAATGTAAACATTAAAGATTTAAGGTAATCAATAATTAGTTGGGATTATTTGGGTAAAATTCAGGTTCAAATCTTATTGGTTACCACTATAAACTCTAAGCTAGTGTTAACAACCTTCAACCCAACACCTATCATGAAACTTATGATTTAGAAAGGACTGAGACGTTCAAAGACACACCTAGGCTTCCCACTCACGGGGGACACATATCCTTCTAGCCTCATCACAATGGGCCAAAGTCATATCAAGGATTTGAAATCAAGTGGATAGAGTGCAAGAGCTACCTCCCAACCATCTCATCAAACAATATTATATTTTCAACAATGTTGAGGATATGAATTGATAGAGGAAATAGTGAATCTTCTTTTTGTTGTTTTATCGAGAGCTTCATGGAAGAGAATAAGAAGAAGAGATTATTATACATGTGTAAAAAAGACGCAGCTAAATAAGAAGCATGTCACAAATGGGATATTATATGATTGATGTTAATTCACATTTAGAAGGTGGTGGGATCCTTAACACCTATTACCTCCCCATTATGTGGAGCATCTATTAAGTTTTGAAAATCACTCCCATTTTTTGGACAGTTCCAATGCTCAATGTTCATAATGATTTTATTTTAATGCCGGTCTTGATATCTTTTGATGTATAGCATATTCAAGGTTTAGATAAGTATGAAGAATTTGATACATATTTGGGGGGTTAAAATGGGTACGAGGAACTTGATAGCTCTTAGTGATTACAAATGGTTATGAGAGATTTGATTGGATTATGAATATAATCATAGGTTGGAGATTAAGGTGGGTATGCAAAATTTGATATCATAGATTGGAGGTAAAGGTGGGTGTGAGGAATTTGATACTTATGAGAATTAATAGATTCATTTTTACACTGAATCTATTTCACCTCTAATTTCATCTCAGGGCCATGATGGGTACTAGAAAAATCTTTATATAATAATCTTATGTAATTGTAATTCAATGTATTGAGATTGCACAAAGTAGTGATCAGTTCTATTTGCATAGCTATCAATGATGTGATTCCTCGTGAGTAAATAAAGGTGAAGGAAGAAAGGAAAGCATACACAACAAGTGAATTTCATGAATACTATTGAGTTGCCTTACTTCCTTGTGTGTGGTGTTCTTCTTGAGATAACTATGTTGATTGCATGGTAGTAGAAAGCATGATTACATCATATTGAATATCATGACTCTTTTGAAAAATGATATAAATATCGTCATGCCCTTTTTTCCCTAATGTTGATTTCACCAAGTGTACTCAAACACACAATTTTATTAATTAGAAAAGGAAAATTGCATAATAGGTGAAAGACATAGTGTATATATAACCTCTGTAGCCTTATCTCAACATGCCATGTGTTCTTGACCAACAATGCAAGGATAATCACTATGACAATGATGTTACAAGGACAAACTATCTCCTAGGAAACACCTATTTTCTAGAGTAAATTTATTTATTATTATTCTAGGAAAATTCCTATCTAAATAACATTTAGGATTATTCGGCTAACATCCCCCCTTTAATCCCAATTTTTATTTTTACAAATGCCAAGTTCATCTATGAGCTTAGCAAATTTTATTTTAGTTAGTGGTTTGGTGAAAATCTCTGAAGTTTGATCTTCAGATGAACAATATTGTGGTTTGATGTTATTGTTGATGATGAGTGTTATGATGAAGTGATATTTGGTGTTGGCATGCTTGGTATTAGAATGAAATACTAGATTGTTGGCCATGTTTATTGCTAATTGATTACCCATCAATAAAGTAGTTGGTATTTTTTGAATAGCACCAAGATCCGACAAAATTTTGCATAGCTAGATAATTTCACATATTGCTTCCCAAGATTATATGTATTTGACCTCTGTTGAAGAATTTGCCATTTTAGATTTCTTTTTACAACTCTAAGATACTATTGCTGAAACCCTATTCATTAGATAATCTAAAGTTGATGTTCTACCACTGATATCACATACAAAATCTGCATCTGAGTATCCACCAAGTGTAAAGTTGTCATTCTTCATATATAGAAGTCCAAAATCTTTTGTACCTTGAATGTACCTGAGGACCCTTTTTGCTGCATTCCAATGAGTTTCTCTAGGCTCCTGCATGAATCCAGAAATAAGGTTGACTACATATGATGAATCTAGATGAGTGTTTGTCAAGTAAATGAGGTTCCAATAAACTATCTGTAG
>ML807929.1:41405-55184 GCA_009831015.1 Picea engelmannii
TTAGAGTGGCTTTGAGATTTGCTTTGTCAAGATAGATTGTGAGTAGCTATCAGATCTATGGTTTCAGAATCCTTGGAGCAAGAAGTGTGTGGGGAACGAAGGACAGTTGGAAGGGACCTTACGACATCAAGGCAACGGTTGTACTCTCTCTTTCACATTTAATATGATACAGTAATATGTTTCTTTCCCATAAAGTTAGATTTACTTTATTACATAACTCCTTGATCATATGTATAGATTAGCTATTGAATATATTATTTGCTTTCACTTTGGTTGGCTTGTGCTGTTTTGATCTTGATTGCACAAGAGCGTTGGAGCGAAGCTGGAGCAACAAAGATTAAGGAAGCGATTACAAGGTGTGTCTCTTATTCTCACTTCCAATTTAATTCAATAGTTAGATCTAGGGAAAGCGATATATTCTGTCCTGTTTTGTTCTAGATCCAGGTGGATCTAGGGAGATCGGTTCGTGTCCGCACTTACGGATTAATCCTGAAACAAAAGAGCTCCCTACTGTAATGTTTTAGCATCTATCCTAGCTTTCAGCTTATGCATCTGTATATGAGATTTCTTGTTTTATGACAAACAATTCTTCTTACTCTGTCTAGTTTTCATCTTATGCTAAGAGAGTTCGTGAACGACCGACTCATGTGAATTATTGCAGTTCTGCTATGATAAATGATTTATCGTTGCATTATTGTTTTCTTTGGTTTTCTGTATTTAAATGCAAGAAGACCTTGCGTTTGGATGCCTTCTTCTACAGTTTGTTAGGAACTTGCTGTTTATAACAGACCTTCGCACTCTTCTTGTACAAGTCTTCCGCCTGTTCACCCTTTACTACAACTCACTGTCTGAAGTTTACACAAGACCTCACTTGCTCATGCGTACCTAGCCTAGTTTCAGAGTTGGAACGCTATTGTTTTGAGTTTCCCGCCATTCGATCACCCATCTATAAACAACCGTGACATAAAACTGATGGTCGTCAGGCTCTGCTCCTGTTAGCAATCCAGGAGTGACTTCCGTCGCTTACATTTTCCATGGAAATAAATGACAAGATGCTGGTATATGCAAAAGGAGGCTAAGTGTAGTGATACCAAAATACGGGTGGGTCACATTTTAACCCCCCAAAAAGGGGTCATGATGTTATGAAAGACTAACCTAAATGGAAACGATATTTTCCACAATATTTTAATCTTTTAAATTTACGAACACTTAATTTTTAGTCGAAGTCAATCACATTTCTTTGAAAATTCTAAGAAAAATGTGCTAAAATTAAATATAAATTAGTATAATAATTTTTTTTAAATTTTCATTTAGAATTATGAAAAATATTACTAAAATCAAATTTAAATTAGTATCATAAACTTTTTTAATTAATTTGGTTGCACATATATTTAAATTTAAATTAGTATCATAAACTTTTTTAATTAATTTGGTTGCACATATATTTAATAGGAGAAAAAAAGAATAATAAGTGAAAAAAAAATATAATGAATAGTATTTCTTAGTGAAGATAGTATTATTGGGTAATAATGTTTATATATAAGTAAATTTATAGTTAAGTTATGGTAATAATTTGAATGGTTTTATGATTAAGAATATGTATTTTTTTTTTGGAAAGTCACATGTTTGAATTTAATAAGATAAGGCATCTCCATCTTTATAAACTAAGTAATCAATCTATGCATAAAAGAGACCCATTATCTTATAAACAAAAGAGTTTTATATATCAATTTAATGTCTAACTAAATTGTTACCCTTAAATTAAATTATATATATTTTTATGGAAATGTTTTTATTATTAATACTGATGATAAATATATAACAATAAATAAATTATTTTATTTTAAATTAAAAAATTACAAATAACATTGATTATTCTTTAGCTTCGTTCATTTTGGATGCCATATATACCTAAATCCCAATTATTCATGGTTCCATCAATGATTATCTTACTATTCCACACTATTTATATATAAAAAGAGACAATGAAACATTAATAATAAATAGATCATTCTAGGTGTCATAATTGGCCCCATATGTGGTATCCTATTATTCCACATTGTTTGTACATAAAAAGAGGTAATGATACAACTGGAAATAAATAGGTTGTTCATAGAAAAATTACAAATTCCCTCAATAACCATAACCATATAACCTAGTTGATAAAGGGAGAGATAGAGAGGATCATATTTTCAACAATGTCGAGAATATGAATTGATATCTAGGAAGTAGTTAACCTTCTTTTTGTTGTTTTATTGGGAGCTTCATGAAAGAGGATAAGCCAAAGAGATTTTTATACACATATAAAGTAGATGTGGTCATATAATGAGCATGCCATAAATGGGATATTATATGATTGATGTTAACCTACATTTACAAGCCGGTGGGATCATTAGCACCTATTACCTCCCCATTCTATGGGGCATTGTTGCAATCTATGGGATCATAGGGGAAGATACCAGTAGAATTTAACAACATAACATAACATTATACAACACGTACAAGAGCACACATAGAAGAAGAGAAGGAAAATACAAGTAATGGTAAGACCAACAACAAGTATATTTATTATGATCAATACCACACCCTATTTAGATTCAAGATATCATGCATTTATACCTTGAGTCAGTTGACAAGTAGTTACAACTGTTTAACTAACTTGGTCGCTTGACATGAACGAGTGGTTGACCGACTTACATTTACATATTTGAATTACTTTCACAATCAATTGGAAACTCTTGGTCGACTGGTGGGTCTGGTCGAAAAAGTCGACTAGGTCCTCCAACATCTTCTGCACACTCAAATCCTTCTTCATCTCAAAGAAGAGGGAGATTTGGACTTACACTTACAAGTTTTAGACTGTACCAACTTTAAAAAAATTGAACATCTGGGATCATTCGGTCTGGATCCTTCCTGGTGGCTTGGGAGGTAAAGGCTAGGTTCTTTCTCACTCGTCAACTCTGGATTCCTAAGTTGTTCTATCACCAATCTTGCCACATACTTCTTACTATTTTGGGGGTCTGCAGGATAGAAGAATGGTTCAATCACCCCTCTCGCCAACAAACCTTTGTTAATTATGGTGGTCGATGTCTACGATTACACTTTCTTATATCTTTTGTGGAGCCAAACACTATCCAGATGGTGTGGAGTTACCTTTGATTGAAATTTACACTATTAAGGTGTTGGCAGCCCTACACAAATCTTGCCTTCTAAAGTGACAAATAAAAATTCCTGTAGCTGCCTACGCTTCGTCATGTAAATATTGCTATTTGAAGGTGATTATTTGGTTGTAAAAAAGATGTTTTGATTGTTCCTGTTTTATTTTTTTCGTTTTCATGCTTCTTTCATGACTGAAAGCATGAATGAAACATTACAACTTCTAATCAATTTGCAATTATATCCAAGGCTTGATCTTTATGTAGGGTCAATGTTCTTACAACTCTTTTAATGAATGTTGTTTTTCTTTGAAGCTTATCATATATCAATAAAACATTTGTTTTGAGTTGCTCCTGGATTATAAGCTATATCTTGAGTACTTTGTAAATACATCAAGAATAAATTGGCATTAAGACTATAAGCTTCTTCATTTAAAAGTTCTTGGTAGATTATTTTCGATTTTAAATCTTTTGATTGGTATTTTGATTTTTGGATCGCATCCTCTCCTAACCTTGGCAAATCAAGGTACCCATTACATATGATGAGATTCAAACACAACTTGGTCATACCTTGTACTATGTTTGAAGTGGCAATTCGAATCGACAGATCCATCATTACAAACTAAAGTCTTGGTTTTTTCTCTGTACTTAGGGCATTCATTACCCGAAACACTCGATTTTCATGGTTTGAAACCCCTTATGCTTTCATTTTGGTCACGCTAGGGTAACTGTGGGTTTTATTCCTTGTTACTTGCTCTGGAATTCCTCTGTTTTATCTACCCCTTATGCTCATAGTGAGTTCTGGTCGCCTTTGTGACTGCCTATCCAAACCCTTATGGCCCCTGTCGTCCGTGTCGAGCCGAATGGCTCCAAAAATTTGTTTTTGTGTGATGACGCAAGTGAAGACCTTAAAAATCAGGGTTGGGTTGTGTTTCTCAATAAATTCCAGGGTTATAACTTACAAGAAACCCAAGAGTTCACCCTCACATTCAATGGATGTAGAGCCAAAGTGGGCAATATTCAATTGGAAATCACCAAGGAATTTCTAAGCGAGGCAACAGGCCTCCCCCTCACTGGCCAAAAATGGTTTAAAAATTCAAAGTTGGAAGAGGTACCATGGAGTCTGTTCATCACCTCTCGAAAAATTCAATGTTGTGACAAAGATATGCCACTCTCTCTGTTGAAAGATAGATGGCACAATCTATTGGCAGTGTTAAGGCAATTTTTTACTTGTGAAGGTCGCTATGGCCTCGTCTTCCTTTATCACATAAGATTGCTAATGCATTTTATCGATTTCCAGTTAAACATGCCTTTTTACTTATTAAGAAGTTTATATAAGATGTAAAAGAGATATAAAATGCAGAAATTGGATTCCAGCTTATTTCATCATGGGTTGATTAAGTTGTTGATAGTCCACCATCTGAAACTACTTAATGATGATTGGGATGCTTTCATGAGTCGCAATGGCTTTGTTACAGTAAACCTTGTGGAGACTCCGGTGGTTGATAAACTTATGCTAGAGAAGTCTCTTTTTCCCTCTAGTGGTAGGCCAATTTTCTTATAGGAAAACCCTTATGAAATGGCTACGCCCGATCACTCTGTGTGTGAACAACAAGACGTCGGCTCCAAGCTTGTCAAAATGCCTGAGTGTGAACAAGTCGTTGACCCTAACCTTGACATCAAATCCACTAGTGGAAACCCTTCCAAATAGTCAAAGAAAAATCAAGAAATGTGAGGGTATAATAATAAGAGGGTTGGGAGACTAATTTCGAGGAGCCTACAAAATAGATCAAAAGCTCATGTGAGCTCGATTGAATCGATCGAGGTCCATGAAATATTTGATTGTAAGATTGAAAAATTCCTAGCAATTGAAGACCCAAATCACTCTAAACTGGACCTTAGTCAAGCCTTCAATTATGTGAATAACTTTCCACCGTTTTTGAAGCACATAAAGGATTTTCCAGGAATTAAATTTGGTCAAAAGCCGACAGTGGATAGTGGTAGTGTTTTAACACACAGTCATGCACTTCCTCAACCATTTGTCCTTGCTGTAAATTATGAAGTGTGTTTACACTGGATAGGTCTGTATTACAGAGACATTCCCGTCCTCCAAGAAAAGACCAAGACTCTTACGGCTCAAAACCGCTCATTGACAATTGAAAACCACGAGCTCAAGATCAATGCACAAAGGCAAGGAAAACGCTTGAAAAGGACTGGCAACATCATAATAAAAAACGTCGATAGTATCGAGGCTGTGATCAACTCTAAAATTTTGTGATTCGAATTTGACTTTCAGTTGAATGGTAAGATTGTTTTTTTATTTTATTTGTGCTTTTATTGTTGTTTTTCTAATTAATATAGAGTGATTTAGATTTCTGTTGTCAATAACAAGACTGGCTACAAAATTGAGAGATTCTGTAGCCAAGTCCATTTCCATATAAAGTTTGGAAAATGTTAGTTAAATAAACATCTAATATTCTTATTTCGTTTTCTTTCAGGATAGGATGTATCTTGTGGTGATATCATAAGATGGAGCATTACTAGACTTAGTTGATTAGTCACCTCTTTTGGCTTATTCTGTAAATCAAAACAAAACTTGTGTAATTTTGAAGATACAGTTTGATATTGAGTGGCTTTTTAGACTCTCTATTTTTGTAACTTTGAGATCCTTTTGAGATATGATCCTATCTTAGAAGATATGATGCTTAGATTACCTGAACTCTTTAAATACATCGTATTTTGTAATATACAGATCTTGGCTGAGAGCAAGAGATGGACAAGTAATTCCAGAACTTAATATAACGACATATACACATTTTGGCATTAGCCTTTTGTTTATAATGTTGTTGTTTATGTTTTGTTAACTCTGTTGCATATACAGGTCTGATATCTTTATATTAAATGATCTATGATGCACTTGATGTTTATATTATAAATACCATCTACAACTTGCTTCTCAAAATATAAATGTTGTGATCATATCTTCAATAAAAATAATATGATTTGTCTTTGAATTTTAATTGAATGATAAAATGTACAGGTTACTTTTGGATTTATCTTGCAGTAGTCATGTATAATTATGAGATCACAGTTTTATGTTGGTGTCTCCGTTTCAGTCATTAAAACCCAAACTGCCAACACATTATTCTGGATTTATTTAGAACAGTCTCAAGGTTCATTGCAGGTTTCTCTCTTGGATGTGGCAGTTGGACGTTCTCTAATCATGAAGATGCTTGGATACACATCACTAACTCACTGACAGGTTAGCTCATTTACATTGTTCTGTCATTTACTTATCATTGCAACTCAAATGTATGTTTCAACTTTTGACTATCCACATGTTTCTCTTTCATAGTATTTTTGCTATATTAGTTTAGATTTATAAAAGAAAAACAAAAAAATATTTTTATGTTCTTTCTTTATTTGCTTCCTCGAAGCAATCATTTTTCACATTGAGTTTCATAAGTTTAGATTAAAAATTGCAGTTTGTATATCATGTACATAAGTAAGATAAGTAAATCTTCTGTTTAAATATATCTACAACAGTTACATTATACGTATGTGTGTATATATATATATATATATATATATATATATATATATATATATATATATATATATATATATATATAGTGATTAGTAATCTATTTCATTTGTTTCTTTTGTTTCTTTTAGGACTCTTAGATTGGCCAACAGAGCCATTAAACCCGTCGGAACGAGTTACACCAAACGGCTTGGGTTATTTAGACAACCCCAGACCAGACTCGTTCTTCCAGTTGATGGACGATCATTTTCGCCCGCCAACAAATGGCGCTAGAAGGAGGGCTGACTGACAAGTTGGCCTCGTAGGAGACTTTATTTCAAATGTATTTAATTTCCCCATATCTCCCCAAATCATTGTGTTGGAACATGCTTTCCACTTCTCATTACCCAATTTTCCCAATGAGACAGTCTCTCGCTTGTCCAAACTCACCTTTGATGGTGGGGGAAATGTATCTGCTAAAGATCACCTTAACAAGTTTTGGAGCAAATGCATCAAACATGACATTTCTGATTTAAGAGTTTTATGAAGATTGTTCGCTTTTACTTTTAGAGGTCGGATTAAACATTGGTTTGAATCTTTTCCAGCATATCACATTTTTGATTGGTTTCAATTTGTAGATGAATTTTTAGATGCTTTTGAAATCTATGATCACAATCAATTATGTGAAGAATTTCAGACTTTGCTAATCAATGGCGATTCATCTTCGGAAGGCTTTTCGACAATAATCTATCATATTATCTGTAAATTTAATCTCGATGACATGTCATTTGTATTAAATCTCCTCTATGATGCTTGCGTCCCTTTCATCCAGTCATATTCAATTGCGAATGATGAACCAGTTACAAATCATATCACTCAATTGCAAGAAGAATTTTGTTCGTAGGATGAGAAGAATCCATCCGAAAATTTTGAACAAGCGAAGGAGGTAGAACCTATTGAAAAGGTCCTTACTGACAATCAAACTTGTTTTTCCTCTGAATCATTGTATACTCAGTCCTCGACCATTGTGGAAGAAGATTTGATGTTGGGTTAAGGTGAATGTCCATATTCTTCAAACTCTTGCTCTAATCAATACTTAAACTCAGTTATTGAAGAACACTTAGGTGAGGAAAATAATCTTAAGTATTCTAACATTCCCAAGAAACTGATTAGAGATGTAAATCTGCAATTGGAAGAAGAAACCTTAAACCTTCATCCTCAAAATGTACTTTATCCATAGGAAAGACTAGACGTTTGTCACGAAAGTTTTGAATTATCTATCATACTGGAGGCAAATCTAGATGATTATATTATGTTGAAGAATTTATCACCAAGACAGAGTGAAGGTTTTAAAGAAAGTGAAGAGAAATGTCTTGAGAATACCATTGTTAAATATCATAGCTCAAGAGATTCTTTTCATGTGCTTATTTCTGATTCCTTTTACTCTTTATATCCCGATCTCTTCTTAGATTCTAGTGGTCTTGATACTTTACCCACAACAACCTACTATTTTCCGCAACGATCATATCATTTCAATATGCCAAGATTTGGTGAAATTAATTCCAAACATAACATTTATAAAGTCGGATTTGATGCTCTTTCACTTTCATCACTCACATGGGAAAAAGACGTGTTGCGAGATGATTTTACACAGTTTATTTTTGAAAAAGAAAATGCACCCTCTCTTATGGAGATCAAACAGTCTACACTGCATATTCGTTCTTTTATTAGCTCGAATTTTAATGTTTATGCTTCACATTTTGAAATGATCAATCTCATCAAAGGAAGCATTCAAACCAATAATCAAATTGATGTCATGAATCCTCTTATGATGTGTTTCCCATTGATATATTTGTTTCATCAACATCATAGTTTGCATCCTCATTTTTATGACAGGATCTTAGGATGGCTTGAATATTCGTATATAAAAAATCTTCATAATAAAGATAAAGTTGTGCTTGCTTTGTTTTTACCTAAATATCTAGGAAGTAGGCATGACATATTTCTCTTAGATCCTCCATGTGAAGAAATTATTGAACACTTAGAGAATTGTCGGGAGGATGAGGCACTTCGGTTTAGGCCGATGGTTATGTCAGGTCCCCATAACTCTCACAAGCTTCATAATCTCATTTTTCATATTTTTGTAACCCATATAATGAAAAAATTGCCGAATGGCTGGAGGATTCATACAACAAGAATGTTCAAGGGAATGGTAAGATCATGCTTTCCTTGTTTTTAAATGATGATGATAAAGGCGAGTATGATATATTTTTGTCATTTTTCGATATACTACCATTCTTGTTAGTAATATGTGATTTTGTTTCTACTGTAGGATTGGAGTTACTCCGATGGCTACATTGGAAGCATGACTTCACGTAGTATTTTGATTTGTTTAGTAGTTAGAATAGGTTTAGGAGTAGGTTTTCTTTTAGTTTTATTTCTCACTGTTTCTCTTTTTATTAATGCAGTCATGAACACAAGTGGGCGCACCAAGAGAACCATAATATGACTGTTGTAAGGGAAATCCGCTTGATCCTTTTCTCTTTTATTTTCGTTGAATATTTCTTTTCAAAGCCGCAGTATTATTATGAAAATTTTAAATGGAAAGTAAAGAGATAAATAAATCTGAACTAGAAATTCAACTTTGACCCAAGGTACCACGAGTAGGACTGCATTCACATCAATGAGGATTTTTCTATGTTATTTCAGTCTCCCAAGAGATATTTCGCGTGATGTTTTCATATCCACCTTTTGTACATATTTTTCTGTTTTGATTTATTTCTATTTTTTTATTTTGGTTCTTTTCATTTTGTTTGTTTTCGCTGCTTTTTGGTTAAACTTATGTCTCTGTCACCTTTTAGTTTGTGAAGGGGAACCATAATGCATCATTACGAAGCAATTGTTAAGGTCTTCTCAAGAGCACCAATGTTGTGAATTGCTGAAACACAGACTAGCTAAAGAAAATTTCTGTTTGAAACAAATTTCCTGGTCTCACTTTATAATTATGAGAAGACACGATCATCTTTAAAGATTTTTACGCTGTCCCTAATTTTAAAGAAAGCAACTCAAGTATGCCTTCCTATCCTCGAAAAATTAGTTTCATCAAGAAACTAATTTTAGATCATAATGAAGGTGATTAAGAAAAAAATTAAAGGATGGAAAATAACAAGTGTTCTAAAGACTGAAATTTTTAGCATCACCCCGCTCTTCTGAATATCTTTGAATTTATACCAGATTGTAAACAATCTCTTGAGAGTTGTGGGAAGTCTTTGTAAACCCACCAGGATACTGAATAAGTCTACTAGCAGTAGGTAAATGCATACATGATGCCAAGAAAACTTCGTTGGGGTATTGAACAGGCCCACTGGCAGCGAAGCAATTTCAGGTTCAAGAAAATTGTCAGGTATAAATTTTGATATTGGTCATAAGTATCCTTCATTTTGAATTGAAATTTCTTGAACAGGGTAGAGGCATTAGAGTGGGTTAATTGACATCCCTGCCGAGGCTATGGACGCCTGCTGGTAGCAGTGGCCCTATCAATAGTATCATGGCCATTGACTTGAACATCATTGCTCTCATTTTTAAAAATTTTCACCGGATTTCATTTGAACAGGAAGATATCTGAACCCAGACTGTGTAATGATTGTTGGGATGCTTGATGTCCTTCAGTTGTTTTTTGATCTCTAATCGTTCTAAACAGTCCTAACATGAACTTGTTGGTGATGTAGAGATAACTGCTTCTCCCAGTAAGTCACCATTGTTGGCAGCCCTACACGAATCTTTCCTTTTAAAGTGACAAATAACAATTCCTGTAGCTGCCTACGCTTCGTCATGTAAATATTGTTATTTGAAGGTGACTATTTGGTTGTAAAAAAGATGTTTTGATTGTTCCCATTTTATTTTTTTCATTTTTATGCTTCATTCATGACTGAAAGCATGAATGAAACATTAAAAGTTATAATCAATTTGCAATTATATCCAAGACTTTGTCTTTATGTAGGGTCAATGTTCTTACAACTCTTTTAATGAATGTTGTTTTGCTTTGAAGCTTATCATATATCAATAAAACATTTGTTTTGAGTTGCTCCTAGATTATAAGCTATATCTTGAGTACTTTGTAAATACATCAAGAATAGATTGGCATTAAGACTATAAGCTTCTTCATTTAAAAGTTGTTGGTATATTATTTTCGATTTTAAATCTTTTGATTGGTATTTTGATTTTTGGATCACATCTTCTCCTAACCTTGGCAAATCAAGGTACCCATTACATATGATGAGATTCAAACACAACTCAGTCGTACCCTATATTCTGTTTGAAGTGGCAGTTTGAATCGACAGATCCATCATTACAAACTAAAGTCTTGGGTTTTTCTTTGTACTCAGGGCATTCATTACCCGAAATGCCCGATTTTCATGGTTTGAAAACCCTTATGCTTTCATTTTGGTCGTGCTAGGGTAACTGTGGGTTTTATTCCTTGTTACTTGCTCTAGCCTTCCTCTGTTTAAGCTACCCCTTATGCTCACAGTGAGTTCTGGTCGCCTTTGTGACTTCCTATCCAAACCCTTATGGTCCCTATCGTCCGTGTCGAGCTGAATGGCTCCCAAACTTTGCTACTGTGTGATGACGTGAGTGAAGACCTTAAAAGTTAGGGTTGGGTTGTGTTTCTCAAGAAATTCCAGGGTTATAACTTACAAGCAGCCCAAGAGTTTGCCCTCACATTTGATGGATGTCAAGCCAAAGTGGGCGATATTCAATTGGAAATCACTGAGGAATTTCAAAAATGGTTTAAAAATACAAAGTTGGAAGAGGTACCATGGAGTCTGTTCATCACCTCTCGGAAAATTCAATGCTGTGACAAAGGTATGCCGCTCTCTCTGTTGAAAGATAGATGGTATAGTCTATTGGCAGAGTTAAGGCAATTTGTTAATTGTGAAGGTTGCTACGGCCTCGTCTTCCTTTATCACATAAGAATGCTAATGTATTTTATCGGTTTCCAGTTAAACATGCCTTTTTACTTATTAAGAAGTTTATATAAGATGTCAAAGAGATATAAAAGGCATAAATTGGATTCCATCTTATTACATCATGGGTTGATTAAGTTGTTGATAGTCCATCATCTGAAACTACTGAATGATGATTAGGATGCTTTCGTGACTCACAATGTCTTTGTTACAGTAAACCCTGTGGAGACTCCGGTGGTTGATAAACCTATGCTAGAGAAGTCTCTTTTTACCTCCAATGGTAGGCCATTTTTCTTATGGGAAAACCCTTGTGAAAGAGCTACACCTGATCAATCTGTGTGTGAACAGCAGGACATCAGTTCCAAGCTTGTCAAAATGCCTGAGTGTGAACAAGTCATCGACCCTAACCTTGACATCAAATCCACTAGTGGAAACCCTTCCAAATAGTCAAAGAAAATCGAGACATGCGAGGGTATAATAACAAGAGGCTTGGGAGACTAATTTTGAGGAGCCTACAAAATAGATCAAAAGCTCATGTGAGCTCGATCAAATTGATTAAGGTCCATGAAAGCTCTGATTATGAGACTGAAAAATACCTAGCAGTTGAAGACCCAAATCACTCTAAACCGGACCTCAGTCAAGCCTTCGATTATGTGAATAACTTGCCACCATGTCTGAAGCACAACAAGGATTTTCCAGGAATTAAATTCTGTCAAAAGCCGACAGTGGATAGTGGTAGTGTTTTAACACACAATCATGTGCTTCCTCAACCATTTGTCCCCGCTGTAAATTGTGAAGTGTGTTTACACTTGATAGGTCTGCATTACACAAACATTCTCGTTCTCCAAGAAAAGATCAAGACTCTTACGACTCAAAACTTCTCATTGAAAATTGAAAACTGTAAGCTCAAGATAAATGCACAAAGGCAAGGAAAACGCTTGAAAAGGACTGGCAACATCATAATAAAAAACATTGATAGTATCGAGGCTGTGATCAATTCTGAAATTTTGTGATTCGAATTTGATTTTCAGTTGAATGGTAAGATTGTTTTTTTATTTTATTTGTGCTTTTATTGTTATTTTTCTAATTAATATAGAGTGATTTGGATTTATGTTGTCAATAACAAGACTGGCTACAGAATCAAGAGATTCTGTAGCCAAGTCAATTTTCATATAAAATTTGGAAAATGTTAGTTAAATAAACATCTATTATTCTTATTTCGTTTTCTTTCAGGATAGGATGTATCTTTTGGTGATATCATAAGATGGATCATTGCTGGACTTAGTTGATTAGTCACCTCTTTTGGCTTATTCTGTAAATCAAAACAAAACTTGTGTAATTTTGAAGATACAGTTTGATATTGAGTCGCTTTTTAGACCCTCTATTTTTGTAACTTTGAGATCCTTTTGAGATATGATCCTATCTTAGAAGATAGGATGCTTAGCTTACCCGAACTCTTTAAATACACCATATTTTTTAATATACAGATCTTGGCTGAGAGTAAGAGATGGACACGTAATTCCATAACTTAATATAATGGCATATACACATTTTGGCTTTAGCCTTTTGTTTATAATGTTGTTGTTTATGTTTTGTTAACTCTATTGCATATATAGGTTTGATATCTTTAGATTACATGATCTATGATGCGCATGGTGTTTATATTATAAATACCATCTACAACTTGCTTCTCAAAATATAAATGTTGTGATCATATCTTCAATAAAAATAATAGGATTTGTCTTTGAGTTTTAATTGAATGATAAAATGTACAAGTTACTTTTAGATTTATCTTACAGTAGTCATGTATAATTATGAGATCATAGTTTTATGTTGGTGTCTCTGCTTCAGTCATTAAAACCCAAATTGCCAACACATTGTTCTAGATTTATTTAGAACAGTCTCAAGGTTCATTGCAGGTTTCTCTCTTGGACGTGGGAGTTGGACATTCTCTAATCATGAAGATGCTTCGATACGCATCACTAACTCACTAACATTGTTACACATTATTTTCGTCATCCCTATGATCGTTAATGATGTAAACCTATCTATTGCCTTTAGAGGGGTCACAGTGGCCTGAGTTCCTGAAGAGAGAAGGAAGAAGAACTTTTCCTGAGAAAAGAAGTTGCTTTTTTCT
>ML807929.1:77204-98265 GCA_009831015.1 Picea engelmannii
TACATCACAATACTTAGAAATACAAAATTCTATAATTTAACAACTCTGACAATAGCTCCAACCAATCAATCTCATGTTCCTCACAACTCATCAACCCAAGGTATGCACCATTGGTTTATCAGGGTTAACCTAAGGTATGTACTATCCGTTTATTAAGGTTAACCTAAGGAATGAGCCATTCGTTTATCAAGGTCCCTAGTGCAGTTGGCTAGGACTCTGAGATGTGGTTCTGGAACTCTAGCTTTCCAAAATGGAGTCTTGCATTCTTCCTTCTTCAAAATTGTCAAAACTTTGTAGGTTCTCTTCCTATGTGTTTTCTTCATGTTCCCATATAGCATCTTCAGTACTGAGAAGGTCCATTGAACCTTTAAAAACCCTGTGGATCTGTTCCTGTGCAATTTGAACTTCCATTCCAGGATGTGTATTGGTTCCACCCGGAAATCCCCTTCGTTTTCCACCTGGATTACATTCCAATCAATTATGTGTTTAGGATCAGGTACGTTCTTCTTTAATAATGAAACATGAAATACATTATGCACTCTCATGGATGCAGACAATGTTATAATGTATGCAATTGGCCCTATATTTCTAATATTTCAAAAGGTCCACAATATGGTTGCCAACTTAGGGTAACTTCTTAATCTTAGTGAACTTCTCTTTGCCTTCACTTTCAAAAACACATGCTCACCTACTTTAAAATCTTTGAAAACTCTATTCTTGTCTACATAAATATTTTTCTTATCTTGGGCAACCTTTAAAGTCTGCTTTATCCTTGTCATCTGCTCTTCCATTTCCTTCAACAAACCTTGCCCAACAAGCGTTATGTCTGCTATATTATCCCAACTCACTGGAGTGTTACATTTTATGCCATAAAATGCTTCAAATGGACTCATTTTCAATGAGGCCTGATACTCATTATTGTAGGAAAATTCAACTAAATGAATATAGTATTCCCACTTTGATGGTTGATCCATTACATACATTCTAAGAATGTCCTCAATTATCCTGTTAGTCCTTTCTCTTTTCCCATCTAACTCTGGATGGTATGTTGTACTGAGATTCAATTTTTTTCAAAAGACCTTGAACAAACCCTTCTAAAAATTGGATGTGAACTTTGGATCTGTATCTGAAACTATTTCCTTAGGTACTCCATGTAGCCTAGCAACTTCTTTAGTCAATTTATCCACCACCACCATGATGGAATCGTGATGCTTCACTGTTCTGGGTAGCTTAGTCATAAAATCGATAGTGACAACTTCCCACTTCCATTATGGAATGGACAATGACTGTAGCAAACCTCTTGGATGTCTATGCTTTATATTCACTTTTTGGCATTCTAGTCATTTGGATATGTGATTAGCCACATTTTTCTTCATTCCCGACCAAAAGTATTGGCTTCTGACAGCTGCAACTGTCTTCTGATATCCTAGGTGCCCGACATATGGAACATTATGCATTTCCTTCAAAACTGTATTTTTTAGCTCATTGGAATTTGACACATATACTTTTCCCTTGTACATGAGAATTCCATTTTCTTTCAGCTCATAAAAATTAAATTTCTGCTGAAAATTACCTTGTTGTAATGTTTCTTTTATTTTCACATATTGTGGATCTAAATTTGCTGCAAAATAATTTGATCTTTCAAATTTGTCCTGTACATGTTGATGGCTGTCACATGCACTTCATGATCTCTCTTGCTGAGTGCATCGACTACTTGATTTTATTTGCCTTTTATATCCTTAATTTCAAAGTCATATTCACTTAGAAATTCCAACCATGTAGTTTGTCTAGCATTTAGTGTTGGCTGTCCAAACAAATGTTTCAAACCACATTGGTTTGTTCTTAGCTTGAATTTATTACCCATAAGGTAATTCCTCCACGTTTTTAATGCATGTACAATTGTTTCTAACTCCAAGTCATGTGTAGCGTAATTCCTCTCATGCTCTTTTAATTTTCTAGACTCATAGCATACCACATGGTCCCTTTGACTGAGAACTCCACCGAGTCCTTCCTTGCATGCATCGATGCACATAAAAAAATATCCATTTGGATATGCAATATTCAATATTGGTGCACTTGTCAATATTTCCTTCAATTGTTGAAAACTCTCTTCACATTTGGAAGTCTATTCAAATTTCACTCCCTTCTTTTGCAAAGAAGTGATTGGACCTGCAATCCTTGAGAACCCTTTTATGAATCTTTGGTAACAATCGGAAAGACCCATGAATGATATTAATTTTGTCACATTATTTGGCGCTGGCCATCCTCTAATGGCCTCTATCTTCTCAGGATCAACTTTTATCCCTGCTGCTAAAATTATATGCCCCAAGTAGTGAATCTTCTATTGGTAAAAGATGCACTTAGCTTAGCATACAATTTATGATTGCTTAAAACTTTCAACACCATTATTGAATGTTTCTCATGTTCCTCTTATGATTTAGAATGGATGAGGATATCATCTAAGAACACAATCAAAAACTTGTCCAGGTACTCCCCGAACACTCCATTCATTAGGAAAATAAAAACTCTTGGGGCATTTGATAGCCCAAATGGCACTACCGCAAATTCATAATACCCATATCTTGTTCTAAATTTTGTCTTGCTGATGTCTTCTTCCTTTGTACTTACTTGATGATAGTCTGATCTCAAATCAATCTTCGAAAATATTCTTGCACCTTTCAACTAGTCAAATAAATCATCAATTATTGGCAAAGGATACTTATTTTTTATGGTGACCTTATTAAGCTACCTGAAATCAATACAAAACCTTAAAGTTCCATCCTTCTTCACAAAAATAACCTAGGCTCCCCAAGGTGACACACTTGGGTGTATACACCCCTTCTTCAGAAGTTCTTCAAGATGCATCCACAACTCTTTTAGTTTTGGTGTGCCCATTTTGTAAGGTGTCTTAGACACTAGGGAAACTCTTGGCACCGAATCAATAGAGAAATTAAGGTCTCTTTTTGGTGGTAGTCCCATAATTTCTCTAAAAATATCTTCAAAATCCCTCAAAACTGGATGGTCTTCAATGCTTTCAACTTTGTCTTTGGTTGCCTCCTCCATATGGGCTACAAACATCTGATATCCTTTCCTTAAACTCTTCTTCAACTACATAGTTGAAATCTCTCTAACAACTACAACTTTTGAAATGCCTTGAATATTTCCTTGTTTCCCTTCCTCATCAAGACATGTGATTTTCTTGTTGTAATAGTCTAGGACAACATGACGTTTTTCCAACCAATCCATGCCAATTAGACAATCATATGAACCCAATGGTATGATGCTTACATATTCCTTTATGTTAAGTCCATTCATGTCTATCAAGCAATCTTTAACCAACTCATTGATTTTCCTCTTAGCCCCCATGGCTAACTAAACTGACCAATATTTATTATGCTTACTTCTTTGTAAGTGGAATCTTTCAACTATGGCTAGCTCCAGAATCAATTAAAATTGTTATGGGATCATTAATGATATTACCTTCCACTTCAATCATGGGAGATTGATATTTATATTGCTTGTTATCCAAGGCTACATAAATCCTTGGAATGCTTCCGCCCATGTCTTCTCATCCTATTGAATGTTGTGGAAAGTTCTCATTATTTCTCCTTTGTGAGGGAAATCCCTATATATATGATTTCCCTCACATCCCCAACATTGAACCGACTGTTACCTTGGCCTTTTTCCAAATGAATCTGTAGTCTTGGGTTTATTTTGGGTGACTTGACCATGTTGATTCACTTGGAAATTATTCCTAAAAAAGGGTGTCTTAAAACCCTTCTGACTTTGATCCTTCTTATCCTTCATCTTGTCATTCCAAGATTTTTGGAAAACTTGTCTTCCTTTTCTCTGCTCATACAAATGCCTTTCTCTCCTTATGCTTTCCTCCAATGTTTTGGGGTTATCATATTTAATATTATCACTGTAGAAAGAGGGTAAACCACTTATAAACCTTTGGATTTTGACCTTCTCATCCTTGACGAAGTCAAGATACTTCAACAATTCAAATAACTGCTTCTCATATTCCTCCATTGTCATGGTTCCCAACTTGAGTTCAAAGAACTCTTTCATCTTTATTTAATAGTAATGCTTAGAAAAATATTTCTCTTGGAAATATCCCTTGAAATACCTCCATGAGATTATTTTCTCATCAAGGTTCTTGGTTTTCTTAATTTGATCGCACCACATGGTATCCTTCCCTTGCAAGTTGTAGGTGGCAGTTCTATCTTTTAGCCAAGAGGGTTAATCATGTAGCTGGAAATATTTCTTCATTTCCAATGGCGAGGCCTAAACATCTTCTCCTTTCTTGTGCTCTCCATTGAAAGTTGGTGGCTGAATATTCTCGAGTTCACCCTGCGAGATGTAAGCCTTAGGTATTCTCCTTTTCCTCCGAACAAGAGACATACTTGGGCTGCTCCCTAGACCTGAACTTGCATGATTTCTTCTGGTGGAATGCCTTAGAGAATGATGGCATATAATCATGCTTTTTGACTGCCTATCATTCCCATAATCATGTCTTTTGGTATGGGATCTTGATGCTGATACTTATAGAGCACTAGCTTCTTGCTTGGTTTCAAATTCCTTGTTAAATTTCCTTTGTAGCATATTTAGGCTTTGAAGTATCTCTTCTTGATCCTTCATTATCCTCTCATTATCGGTCCCATAACTATGCACTTATTTTTGTAGGATTCTCATAGTTACGGTCCCCTGGATGTCTCTTCTCCCATTAGAATCAGTCTAAGTATTACGCATGCCGGTATGCAGACCTCCAATTTCTTCTTCATGGCTGTAAAACCCTTGATAATCCTCCATGTCTCTAGTTCTCATGTAGGAACTAAAGTCTGCTTTTCTGTATCTACAATTCTACAAGAATGTGCATGTAACAATTGATGTTAGAATTAAGAAAATTGCAAAATATTTATCAATTAGATTAGATGTCATTATTTGTTTTAAATTATGAAGAATATTAGTGCACTACTCCCAAGTAGGATTCCTTAAATGCATTTTTTTTTGAAACAAATTTCCAACGACTATTTGTTTGCTCCAATTTGAGCTCTGAACTGAAAAATTATGGTGGAAAAATAGTGAAGGAATATTCATTGGCATGTGCAACATGGTAGCAACGCTCAACAACCATCTGATCATTTCTTGAATATATCTTTGTCGGTGATCCATCTTAATGGATTCACCACATATCTAAGTCATATATCTTCTTCATTTCGGGATTTTGCGTTCTCCAATTTTCACCCCCTAGTTCCGTCATACTCACTTTGCAGTTATACTTATATTCCTTAATGTATTCATGGGCTTACGGGTGGCTAACTCATAGAGTGATGGTCTATCTTCATACATTCGATGAACCCGCCACCAACACTTAGCTTGTTTTTTCTTCGCGGAGTCGCGGACTCATAATCTTATACCTTTCCTTTCAGAAGTTCGTCTGATAAGTCTCAACACCTAACTATTTTTCCATCTACATGGCCTCACAAATTCGTGGAATCATAATATTGTAACCTTCCCATATCCACATACCCACCATTCTCTTCACACCCGTGAGCTCGTGAATACATTAGTAAAATTTCAAATTTTCACCGTGGGTTTAGGTGATCCCATATTTATTTTCCTCTTGTAAATCCATCCACCCATCCGCTTGACCCATCCTTAGGATTTATTTGATTTTCCACTTTTTACCATGGTTTTGTGTGAATGACAGTTGGCATGACACATGAATCCACATCACCTACCAACTGTCATCCCAACCAACATGTACCTACCACCGTGGAAGTACACGTCTTTCTTCTACCACATCAACTGACACTTGACCTCCATATCATGCCGATGTCATCATATAGAAAAATACCCTTATTTTTCCATTTTTTCTTATGTTCAAAATTTCAAAGAGGCTCAGTTCTTCACATTACCCATGAAATTTCTCTCAATTTTACTGCTGTAATTTAATAAAACAAGTTGTAGACATACTCTAGAATTAATTCTCTATCAATTTTCGCTTCAACATTCTACTAACTCAGCCCATCCATGTTGGGTTGTTATATTCTTTGCAATGAAATTCTAGTCGATGTGAGTCAAATGAAGATCAAAGTTGAGGTGGGTCAACAACAAGTCAAAGGTCGAGCTAAATTGACCAAGTAAATTTGAAGTCGAAGGTCGATATAGTTAGACATGGTAAAGCCATCAACAACAAGTCGAAGAGGTCAACGACCATGAGGTTTTTAGGTGGATGTGTGGCGATCAACTGAATACCAAATGAAGGCCAAATGGTAATACGACTTGGAGTCGGCTGTAATAGAATATCGACATTTGTGGGATTTGTAGCCAATGATCTACATCGATCTTTAACCTTTTTTGGGTGCCAAGTATTTAAGGTTTTCCTGTTGTAAATCAAATAAATATGCATGTTGTAAGGCTGTAAAGGCCAATGCACTAATGCATATATCGTAGGATAGCCAATCTTTATAGAAATATTTAGATGTAGGTTACTAGTCATGTAGATGTAATCCGTATTGACTACAAGGTTGTTCTTGCGTAGGAAAGAGGGTATGATGTCAATTGTGTCTTAGGTGTGGACTAAGGTTATACATGTAACCTTTCATTTAGATTGAATAAGACGACAAGAGAGGAGAACTCTCAAGGAATGTTGGTTTTCCCGGTTTAAGTTTCTAGGGTAAAATCTCTATGTACTATGTGATTGTTTTGTCATTTACATTCTTGATGAAATTCTTCTTCTCTTCTGCTAGTTTTAGTGTGGAATTGTCTCTCATTTCCTGAAAAGTGGTATCAGATCCATTTTATGCTTTGATGAGTGTAGCAGATCTTGATTTACCAATCTTGAATCTAAGAACTAAACCCTAGGTACAGTAAGAGTTGTAAGTCATAAAATGTGTTAAAGATCATGGTAAAGAATGGCGAGTAGTTCAAGAATAGATATAGAAAAATTCAATGGCCAGAATTTTGAGCTTTGGAAGCTTAAAATGGAAGATATTATTTTAGATCAATAACAATGGACAATAGTATGTTTAGGTACCCAATCAACAGGCACGTCGATGAAAGAATTGGAGAAACTTGAAAGAAGAGCACGAAGTACGATTCAGATTTGTCTTGCAGATTCAGTACTGCTGACTGTATTAGGTGAAGATTCAAGAAATAAACTATGGGACAATCTGGGAAGCTTATACCAGTCAAAATATATGGTAAATAATTTATTTCTAAAAAAGAAACTGTATTCTGAGAATGAGTGATGGTAGTTCGGTGACTAAGTATTTAAATGCGTTTAACACCATTTTAAGCCAATTATCATCTGTGGATACTAAAATCACTAAGGAGGATAAGTTTATAATCCTATTATGTTGTTTTCCAGACTCCTGGGATAGCTTAGTCACGGATATAGGGAGTAATACAAGCACACTAACACTAGAAGATGTGGTTGCTTCTCTATTGTCAGAAGAAATGACAATAAAGAACATGGAAGGATTGACCAAATATGCTTTAGTGGTGAGAGGCTGATTGATTGAAAGAGATAAAGGAAAATTATCTGGTAGAAAGTCTAAGTTGAAGGGTAGATCAAAATCCATGGTTCAGTCAATAAGAAGATGCTGGAAATGCGGTAAAGTTGGGATTTACAAAAAAGTCTATAAGTCGAGGGCGATGGAAGTCAGTACAAGATTCGATGAGAAGTAGTCAACTAAGAGAAATACAACCCCAGACAAGAGAGGTGATGAGTAGCTGGAATCAACGAGTACATAATCAGATCAAGGGGTTTGGTTGACCGACTTAGGAGAATCCTATCATATGACACCACATAGAGAATGGTTCTACGAGTATGAATGATATGATGAATGTGATGTGTTCTTGGGGGACGACTCGACAACCAAAATTGTCGGACGAGGAAGAGTTTGACTGATACTGCAGGATGACAGGAAAAGAACCCTTCCAAGTGTGCTACACATTCTAGGTTTGGAAAGAAATATGATTTCTATCAGTAATATGAATGATGTTTGGGTACACACTCTGTTTTAGAAGGATTCGTGCAAGATGGTTAGAGGTGCGATGGTCTTAATGAAAGGAGTTCGTATTGGAACCCTATACAATTTATTAGGGAATGTCGACTTGACTAGATGCAAAAACATCATTTCTCTTGAATTCAACTCGACTTTGACTCAACTCGACCTGACTCAGGCTAAGCCGATACAAACCGACTCGACAAGACATGATAAAATCAACCCAACCATGCTATGGCATGAGAGGATGGGACACATTAGAGAAAAAGGAATTCGATCTATGCACAACAAAAGTATGGTTGAAGGTTTTCATGAATGTGGTTTAGAAGTTGAATTTTTTGAACATTGCATATATGGAAAACAAAGTCGGGTGAGGTTTCCAAATAAAGCGACAAGGGAAAATGGGATTATAGAATTGGTGCATAGTGATGTGTTTGGCCCAGTTTCAGTTCCTTCAGTTGGTGGATCCTTGTATTATGTCTCCTTCATCGATGGTTTTTCCAGGAAGACATGGATATATTTCCTAAGGAAAAAATAACAGTTTTTCAATAAATTTAAAGAGTTTAAAGCTCTTGTAGAAAACCATACAGATAAGAAGATTAAGGTGCTGATAAATAAAAATGGTGGTGAATTCTGTGGAAAAGAATTTGATTAGTTCTGTAAGAAGTGTGGCATAGCACGCAAAAATACCACATCATATACCCCATAGAAAAATGGAGTTTCCAAGAGAATGAACATAACGTTGATGGATAAGGCAAGGATCATTCTTAGTGGTGCTGAGATCACACAAGAATTTTGGGCAAAGGCAGTTGACACTGCAATATATCTGGTGAATATGTCTCCTTCATCAGCGCTAGTCAACACAACTTCACATGAGGCATGGTCAGGTAAGAAGCCTTCAGTTTCACATATAAAATTATTTGGTTGTGATGCATTTTTGCATGTTCCCAAGGAAAAAGGGAGTAAATTGGACAAGAAGGGAGTCAAATGTATTTTCATTTGGTACAAAAAAGGAATGAAAGGATCTAAATTATGGGATCCTACATTAAGGAGAACAATGTACAGTCGAGATGTGGTCTTCAGAGTGTCATAGTTAAGTCCAAGCCTGAATAATTTGTTCAGACCTAGAATAATCTTGATACGTTGTGGTTTGAACTAAGGAATGAAGAAGATGATTCAGATGAGTCGACTGAATTTGAGGAAGAGGTACAAAAACAGACTTCAGTGGCAAGGAGATTAGAAAGAGTAATAAAACCAATTGAAAGGTATAGTCCACCTGAATTTTGTTCCGCATTCGTGCTAACTACCATCGACGATGAGCCTAAGTCGGTCGGTGAGGCATTTGACTCGACAGAGGGTAAGATATGGAAGGACACCATGGTTAAAGAGATGGAATACTTGCAAAATAATGAGACATGGGATTTATTCAAGTTACGTAGTGGAAGAAAGTTTGTCGGTAGAAAATGCATATTCAAGAAGAAGATGAATGTCACAAGAAAAGTCGAGAATTTTGAAGCTCCACTAGTAGCGAAAGGTTATTCCCAATTTGAGGGAGCCGACTTTGGTGATATTTTTTCCCCCATTGCAAAAATGACTTCCATTAGAGTACTAATGTATCTGGATGGAACATTCAATCTGGAAATAGAACAGATGGATGTGAAAACAATGTTCCTACATGGGGACCTGGAAGAAGAAATATACATGAAATAACCTAAAGAATTTGTAGTAAAGGGAAAGCAAGAGTTGGTGTGCAAACTGAAAATATCCCTCTATGGTTGAAATAAATTGGAAAGGATGTGGTAGCAAAAGTTTGACACATACATCCAGAGTTTGGGATTTGTGAGAAGCAAATCTAATCACTGCATATATTCCAAGGAAGAAGGTGGGTATTTCATAAATGTATCTTTGTATGTCTATGACATGTTGCTGATTGGAAACAACATGGACGCAATAAAGGAGGTGAAGAAGCAACTATCCTCCAAGTTTGACATGAAGGATATCAGTGCAACTAGCTTCATTCTAGGAATCAAGATTAAGAGAGATCGATCCACTAGAAATATCTGGTTGAATCAGAGGAAGTATATTGAAACAATTATGAAATGGTTCAACATGTAGGATTTCAAACTAGTGAAGGTGTCGATTCTTGTGGGGGAAAGGCTTATTGTTGAATAGTTTCCAAAGAAATAAGAATAAATAGAGGACATGGAACATGTTCCCTATGCAAGAATTGTTGGTAGTCTAATGTATGCGATGGTATGCACTCGACTAGACATTTCCCATGCAGTGGGAGTGTTGATCAAGTACATGCCGACACCTGGAAAGGAGAACTGGACAACTATTAAGAGAGTGTTCAAGTATTTGTGTGGCACGAAGCACTATGATATATGATACCAAGGAATACCTGGAGGTGACAGTGGTAAATTAAATATACATGGATTTGTCAACGCTGACTGGGATGGAGATATAGATCAACGGAATTCGACCAACATATATGTCTTCAAGATGTTCGGTGGAGCAATAAGCTGTATGAGTAAGTGACAAGAGGTCCTAGCATTTTAAACAACAGAAGCTGAATACATGGCGACCACTCATGGAAGCAAAGAAGTGGTATGGCTGCAAAGGCTATGTTCATGAATCAGGTTTGAGCATAGATCTATGAAGGTAAGTTGGGATAGTCAAAGAAAAATATTTCTGGTGAAGAACCCTCCTTATCATTCGAAGTCTAGGCACATTGATGTACAATACCATTTCATAAGAGGCATGGTGGAAAGTAACAAGGTTCTACTGGAGAAAGTAGACATGTTGGAAAACATTGAAGAATCGTTTACCAAGTCTCTGAGTGCTGTGAAGTTCTCTTGGTGTAGAGAGGCAATGGGCATTGCTACCCTGGGTTTGTTAATGAAAGTTCAGGAATATCCTGGTTCAACAAAGAAGACAACAAGTGTGAGAATGTTCAGTTGTTATATTCTTTGTAGTGAAAGTCTAGTTGAGGTGAATCCATTGAAGGTCAAAGTCAAGGTTGATCCAAAAAAAGTCAAAGGTCGAGGTGAATCAACCGGGTAAAGTCGAAGTTGAAGGTTGAGGCAGTTGGACATGGTAAAGGGATCAACAAAAAGTTGAAGAGGTCAACCAAAATGAGTTTGACATGCAGACGTGTGGTGATTGACTGAAGGTAGAATGAAGGCCGACTGGTAATATGACTTGGAGTCGACTGTAATAGAATCCCAACATTTGTGGGATTTGTAGCTAATGATTTGCATGGATCTGTAACCACTTTTTGGAACCAAGTATTTAGGGTTTTTCCTATTGTAAATACTATAAAGAGGCATGTTGTAAGTCCATAAAGGCTAATGCGCTCATGCATATATCATAGGATAACAATTCTTTAGAGAAATATTTAGATGTAGGTTGTTGGTCATGGAGATGTAAGCCAGATTGGCTACAGGGTTGTTCTTTCATAGAAAAGAGGGTATAATGTCAATTATGTCTTAGGTTTGGACCAAGGTTAGATATGTAACCTTTTATTTAGATTGAATAAGACAATAAGAGAGCAGAACAATCAAGGAATTTTGGTTTTCCCATTTTGGGTTTCCAGGGTAAAATCTTTGTGTACTGTGTGATTGATTTGTCATTTATGTTCTTGATTAAATTCTTCTTCTCCTCTGCTAGGTTTAGTGTGGAAGTGTCTCTCATTTCTTTATAATCTAGGCTCAACATTGAAAACTAGGCTCTGATACCACTTTGCAATGTACCCAACCACCCAGGCTGGGCCACACCACACAAAACTCTCCCTTTTTAGAGCTTTGATACCATAATGTAATGTTCCCCATCCCAACCAAGGGACATTAGAGTGAAAAATACACATACAAATGAAATTTTTTCTAACTGAAGTAATTCTTTCACTGTTATTTGATTTCCTGTAGCTTACAACTACAAATTTAAAACAGATTTAGCTACTATCTATAACCATAAAACAAATGCATCTAAAGTATGCTAATAATCAACATGAAATGAAACTAAACCACTCATTATAGTATCATATAATTCATTCTCATTTACATAGAGTTCATGCACAACAATAACACATGAAAATAAATCAACAACAAGATAAAACACTTATCTTTAAACAAGAATTATACAACCCACTGCTTGGGACAGATGTTCCACCCAACCGTAGACTGTTTTTTCCAAATATAAACAACCATTCACCCCTCAACTGAGGCTGTTAATCCAAAAAATAGGTTGGTCTCTCACAGTCCACTCGGAGCTCATAAAACCCAACTGATATTCTGCTACAACTATCCCGATTTTTGTACCAACTCTCTTCCTTCTGACCTGCCCAACCCAAGGAATGCACCATTTGTTTATCAGGGATAACCCAAGGGATGTACCATCCATTTATCAGGATTATCCCAAGGAATGTGCCATTCATTTATCATGGTTTCTCTGGCACATGTAACTAGGAATATCTTAGCTGGGAACTCAAGGGAACTTGTTGCTAGGAAAACTACCAACAAACCAACAAAAAACACTTTTTGTTACAGTGAAACTCACTTCAGAGTTCACTCTTCAGTATTGAAAACCCTAATCTTAAATATTCATCTCTAAAACGCTCAAAATATGTTCCATCTTTCTCTATAATCCTCTCTCCATGGCTGCACCCGCTCCCATCTCTATTTCTTGCTCTCTCCTTTTCTTCATGCACACAAACTTCCTTCTGTCCCAACTGTTGTCCCAACCGATACAATTTTATTCCATTTGGATTTACTTTATTGATTCACACTCTTCCCCAAGTTGATTGTACTCAACCTCCATGTGCCCAATAACTCTAGGATGTGACTGCTCATAACCACCCTATTACATGTATTCAAATATTGGCTTTGTGAACACTCAATAAAAAATTGGAAGGTTTAGATACAATTAGAAATTTTATAAAAATGGGTTGAATTAATATACATGGGTAATTCTCGATTTGACCCCTCTTGGCCATTATCCTAGAAACTTCCCCCTCTTGGCCATTATTCTAGAAACTTCCCCCTCTTGTGGATTAATTCAACCCCGATCTCTTGTCCATGTCCCTTTAGAAGATGACATCACATTTTGTTATTAAAACATAGAGATATAATTTACATATTACATCGCTTGGATGTAGCCACATATTATATTCACATAAGCATTAATTAAACCGGGGATTATAATGTGGATGTTACACTGGGTCTTCTCTGTTTTAGGGTGATCGTCAATAAGTTGGACACGATTCATATTTTATTCAAGGAAATATCTCCACTTTCATCTTCTCTTCAATCAATTCCCATGAACGTCTTAGTTCACTGTGCCCTTAGACCGTGAGATCGTTTCTCACTCACTATTTCTCCTCTATGCACTATCTACTCAATTCTCCTTTGATACCACTCTTAGCTACCTGTTGTTATCTTCTCTATGTACACATGCATGCACACTCTTCTCTTTTGTCTATCTCCCTTGTATGTGGTTGTCTCGTGGTGTTTTTCCACCTTTGGTATCTTCCTCCACCAATCCTTGTGATTCATATGACTTCTACCAGAAGTGACCTCTAGTCAGGGATCCAAATTTATAAAGGGGAAATCCAAGGGATGTACTTCTATCTAGTTTTCAGTGGATCCTTGCCTCTTCAAGAGATCAAAAATGTGAGCAGTATTAACTTCCTCAAATACCAATCATATATTCCATTACTGGTCATGTGGCTCCATACTGATATGGGTACATTGGTAGGTGTATGTTTATGTCTTGCAAGCATAAGTTGGCTTGCTAAGAAAGATTCCTATTTTCTTCATAAAAATATCTCAAATCCACCTTACCCAACCACTCAATCAATTCCTACTTCATCAATTCCCACTTGTGTCTCATGGCCAATACTTTCAAGGTTGTTCCCTCTCAATCATTGGTTTGGTATTGTATTAATTAAATCACAATTACATGCTTCATAATCACCTCATATGAAGTATTAACATAATTACAATCTTGGGGGGGAATAGGGTGTTACATTCCCATCCCCCTTAAAGAAACACCATCGTCGGTGTTTAAAAAGCCATGTATACACAATCATATAAAAAAATGGGTATGCTAATCTCATGGCATATTCCAGCTCCCATGTAGCCTCATTTGCTCCAAATTTCTTCCATTTCACCTTGACTTTCACGATGGCTTGGTTCAAGAGCATTATTTCTCTCCTCTATAGGATGCATTGAGGTTCGGGCTAGAAGTTTCCCTTTGGTTCCACCTGTATCACAGTGTAATCCATAATATGATTAGAATCATGTACATATTTCTTTAAGAAATATATATGAAATACATTATGAGCTCTAACAGTAGGTGGTAATGCATGATTGTATGCCACATGCCCCACTCTCTCCAGGAATTCAAAAGGTCCATAGTAGTGGGGTTCCAACTTAGCACATATTCCCATTCTCAGGGAACTTCTCTTTGGTTTCACTCAGAGATATACATGATCCCCCACCTTGAATTCTCGGTAAGTTATCTTTCTATCTGCATAACTCTTTTTTCTATCTTGATCTATTTTCAGGTTTTGTCTTATCTTAACCATTGCTTGTTCCATATCCTTCAACAATTCTGGTTTGAGTGTGATTCTATCCTCTGGAATTTCCCAACTAATTGGGACTCTACACTTTCTTCCATACAAAACCTCAAATGAGCTCATCTTCAATGATCCTTGATAACCATTATTGTAGGAAAATTCTACTAGGGGTAGATACTCTTCCCACTGCTTACGTTGATGCATGACATGCATCCTCAAAAAGTCCTCTAGCACTTTATTCACTCTCTTAGTCTGAACATTTTTTTGAGGATGGTACATCATACTAAATGCCAACTGTGTTCCCAAACCTACAAACAAGATTTTCCAAAAAAATGAAGTGAACATAGGATCTCTATCCGAGATGATTGTTTTAGGCATACCATGCATCTAAAAATATCCTTTATAAAAATGTTAGAAACATATATGGCTTTGAAATTAGATTTGATAGGAATAAAGTAATCTTCCTTGCTAAGATTATCCACTACAACCATGATTGCATCATGTTGCTTCATTATCTTTGGAAATTTGTAATAAAATCCATGGAAATTGTTTCCTATTTCCACTCTAGAATAGGTAGAGGCTGCAATATCACATCAGGATGTCTATTCTCAACCTTCACCTATTGACACTCTAAACATTTTTTGATGTACTGAGGAATGCCATGCTTCATTCCCAACCAATAGTGTTAGGATCCAAATATAAAAATAATATAAAAGCCTCAAAATAAGTACTCAACGCCTTGGCAAAGAGAGAAATTCAGATAATAAGACTCTTCGAGGGGAAAACCTACTTATACGTCATATGAATTCAAAAATACAAGATGATTCCAAATGAAAAGGTCTCCTTGGTATATATAGGAGACTAGGAGGTACAATTACAACTAATGGACCGAATCCGACATAAATACAATAACAATACTAATGTAATATGCCCCAATTAAGGGATATTGTGCCACTATTTAGGTCTTAACATGCCCCTCCCCTTCAGACAAGTGATACCAAATATTAGGAACCAAATAAAAAAACAACATAAAAACCTCATAATAAGTACTGAACGCCTTGACAAAGAGAGAAATTAATAAAATAAGCCTCTTCAAGGGGGCAACCTCCTTATACATCATTTGAATTAAAAAATACAAGTTGATTCCAAATGAAAAGGTCTCCTTAGTATATATATGAGACTAGGAGGTATAATTACAACTAATGGACCCAAGATGACATACATAAAATAAGAATACTAATGTAATATGCCCCAATTAAGGGGTAATGTGCCACTATTTAGGGTATAACAAATAGTACAACTGCGTCATTGTTGTCACCATTTTCTGGTAACTAGGATTACTCACATAAGTTCTCTTGTAGCACTCCTCCAAAATCAAGTGCCTCAAATCTGTTGAATTAGGAACATACAACCTATTATTATACTTCAGAAAATTACCATATCCAAGATGATATTATTCATACTTCTTCTCCTTGGGTTCTTGTTGTAACCCTTCTCTCACTTGATTAAAGAACTCAACTTCTTGCATGAGGTTTTTAATCCTCTATTGAATGTTATACTCTCCTACACTTGTTGTTGCTAAATGTATAGTATGCATACTCTGACTGAGTGCATCTACCACTCTATTATCTTTTCCTTTTATGTGTTTGATTTCAAAATCAAATTCGTTAATCAATGCCATCCACCTGGCCTGTCTAGCATTCAACCTCAACTGTTCAAATATATACTTTATTCCAAAGTGGACAGTGATTAGGAAAAATGTTCTTCCGAGCAAGTAATTCCTTCACATATTCAATGCGTGCACACTTGCTGCAAGCTCCAGATCATGGGTAACATAATTTTTCTCATGCTCATTCAATTTTCGTGATTCATAACAAATCACTTGCCCTTCTTGCATAAGAACTCCACCGAGTCCTTCTTTGCAAACATTAGTGAAAACCAAGAAATACTTCTCAGGGTCTATAATATTTAAAATAGGGGCATTAGTCAAGATTTTATTTAGGTGTTGAAAACTATCTTCACATTCTGTTGACCATACAAATTTCTTCCCTTTTCTATGGAATGAAGTAATGGGGTTACCAATCTTGGAAAATCCCTTTATGAATCGTATGTAATATCCAACCAACCCCATGAAGGTTATTAATTCCATTACATTCCTAGTGGTAGGTCAATCCATGATTGCCTCAATGTTTTCAGGATCTCTGCCACTCCTTCTGCTGAGATTATTTGGCCTAAGTACTGGATATATTTTTGAAA
Organism: Picea engelmannii; assembly: GCA_009831015.1. Taxonomy (NCBI): domain Eukaryota; kingdom Viridiplantae; phylum Streptophyta; class Pinopsida; order Pinales; family Pinaceae; genus Picea; species Picea engelmannii. The sequence continues at coordinate 94,050 of ML807929.1, forward strand.
TAAATAACATTGGATGAACTTAGCATACAACTAGTGCTCCCTCATCACCTATAGCACCATCCTAAGATTCTCTTCATGCTCTTCTCTAGTCTTGGAATACACCAAAATATCATCCACAAATACTAGGAAAAAATTGTCTAAATATTTGCTAAGAACACTATTCATTAGACACATGAATGTAGTTGGTGCATTTGTAAGCCCAAATGACACCACTACAAACTCATAATGCCCGTACCTTCTCCTGAAGGCTATATTATAGATTTCCTTGTCCTTGGTTCTGACTTGGTGATATCCAGACCTCAGATCAATCTTTGAGAACAATGCTTCTCCTCTGAGACGGTCAAAGAGATCCTCTATCCTAGGCAAAGGATAATTGTTCTATAAGGTAATCTTGTTCAACTGTCTATAGTCAATACATAGTCTCAATATACCATCCTTCATATTTAAAAACAAGGTTGGTGCTCCCCATGGGGATACACTCGACCTAATGTAACCTTTATCCAACATTTCCTTCAGCTGTACTTTCATCTCCACCGAATCTAGTGTACTCATTCTGTAAGGTACTTTGGATGTAGGTACTTCTCTAGGTACACTATCTATTAAAAAATCAAGATCTCTCTTTTGAGGTAACTCAGGAACCTCCTCTAGAAAAATATCGTTGAACTCTGATAGTACAAGGTGTTATTCAACCTTCAAATCCTTTCCTTTCGTTGCATTAAACACTTCATGTATAGCATACAAGGGACACCCTTTTCTACTGAATTTCTTAAGCTGCAATGTTGATATTTGCCTTACTGAAACAAGTTTCTGAATACCTTGCATAACTCTTGTATTTCCTTCTTCTTATTCACATTCTAGAGTTTTCTCTTAATAGTTCATCTTTTCCTTGTGGCTAACTAGCTAATCCATGCCCAAAATTAAATCATATGAGCCTAGGGGTAGGATATTCAAGGTTTCCTGAGTCTGTAGTCTACTTGTCTCAAATGGACATGCTTCTATTGCCTCAATCACCTTCCTATTTGTTCCAGTGGCTAATTGAACCAACCATGATATTTCATGTTTATTCCTCTATAAGGTACATTCTTCAACTAATCAAGGTGAAAAATAACTAAGGTTACATATAGGATCAATTAAATAGAAACAAGTTGATTGGTAGTAATACCTTCCAACTCCACCACAAAGGCTTGGTGGTCATTTTCCATAGCTACATATATTCTTGGCACACTTATGGCCACATCATTGAATATAGCTGATTCTTGTACATGATACACCTTCTTTCTATCTATTAACACTTGGTATTTTCTTTGGTCTGTATCAAAGAAACCTCAAGGTAACTATTTGAACCAGCTTTATATTGTATTTCTGACCTATACAATCAGAGAGGGATCTCTCAAAAATCAAAAAGCTTTCACACTCAAGAAATATTCAACAATAACACCGAGAGGTCGGATTCTGATATAAGATAGGTTTGTTTTTTTTGTAAAGAGATGGTAGGACAAGAAAGAGAGAAAGTACCATTGGGTAATGAAGTCAACCCCTGAAAATGAATGAAAACAATGACTGTTTGCTAGAACTTTCCAAAGGAACAAAAGCTAAATTAGGTGATGAAATTTCAGTTTTGAGTTTGGTTGTGTAGGATGGAAGAGGAAAATAAACATATAATAGAATGAGAGAATCATTAAAGATGAATTCTGACCTAGTTAAGAAGAGAAGCATAGTTTAAATCACTTGAGTCTAAAGCACCATTAGATGAATTCTAGGCCATTTAATTATCCAATTTAAACATAAGAAAATAAAGATGAAAGTAAGGACACAAGAAGTACATACAAATATAAGAGTACAAACTTCAGACCACCACCATTAGAATATTTTTCATAAAATGTTCAAGATTTTTTCATTTGTATTTCGTTCAAATTTAGAGAATATTACAATAAGGATCGAAATGACTATACTTTGTATGAACCTCGCCCCTCCCTCCTTTCTCACCTTCAAAGTTCTCAAATATATAGATACATATCTATCTTCTATCATAAGGAGGTCGAAATCCATCTTTACCAAAAATAGAGAGTTGTTACAACAACTTAGGAAATAATATTTGCCAAAAATATGCTCATATCCTACTATCTAGGGTTTGATTTTTGACCAACTAAAAATGTACCAACTGAAGAGAAAATCATGGCATATGATAGGAGAGTATCTAAACTTCAATATCCATATCAATTTTGGATCCAAATTTCTGATTTGGAGGACCATCAAGTCAAATTTCAAATATTCTAGAACTCTGTTAGCAAATCTCGCTTGGAAAAAGTATGGAAAATAGGCCTCAAAGATCATTTAATATATTCCAAATAATAACACCTGTGTAAAAAATAAAATTGATTTTTGTTATTTGGTCCATTATTGACAAAAAAATCTTTTGGTTTTCAAAAATTCTTCTCCATCTCCTTGAGATCTGTGCCCAAAGATGATGACTAAAACAGGAAAACATTAAATTCTAAAATATGGAAAAATGGGCTGTAAAGATTCATTTTAATATCTCAAACTTTGATACCAGTGTAAAAAATGAGAGAGGTTTTTGTTATTGAGATCATGCTTGAAAAACACCTCTTTGGGATTTTCCAAAATCATCTTCAGTTTCTCAAGAAATGATCTTGAATTTGACTATAAAACTATCATTTGCGTAGCGTGCACACTGTGTAACTGCAACCTACAACAGTTGCATAACAAAATCCATTTTGTTGTAATTCATGTAGATATAGGTGGAAGAAAGTGATTGGGGACCTGTTTTTGCCTCAAAAATAATTTTCCATTCACCTCATGTTGTCCTTTTTAATCATGTGAGTCTACAACACTTGTGTAGCGAGAATTTGCTACACAGGTGTTGTGTATGACAATTTATGTAATATGCCATATATAAAATGTATTCAAAATAGAAATAAAATGCTAGAAATGGCAGAATAACAACAATATAACCAGAACATTCACCACAATAGCACTGAAATGATATGAGAATAATAATAGAAATAACACTTTGAATCTGAAAGAAATGTTCACGGGCCTCCTCGAGGGGGCAACCTCTAGCTGAGCAGAGCTCTTTTACAATAATATCCAAGTTGTGGTTCTCATACCCTCGACTCCTATTTATACTAAAAGAAGCATATAGAGGAAAATCCTTCTAGAAGCATAAGCTTCTATTAGGTCTTCTTACATCTTCCCTATTCTATTTTATTGAAAGGCCTTATTAATATTGACCTTTATTACATCCGAATATATTGTTCTACCTAGGTGTGGGTTAGGACCCTAACATGTCCACCCCCTTAAAAACAACCTTGTCCTTAAGGCTTGAGATGATGAAATTGTTGCAGAATGGTAGCTGGGTCCCAAGTGGCATCTGCTGGAGTTGTATCTTTCCACTGGACTAGCACTTCTTTGATGGTTCTCTGATGTAGGCGACGTTCACACTGGTCCAAAACTGCTTCTGGCTGTAGCCAAATGGATCCTTCTTCAACAAATGAAAAACATGATGTAGCTTCGAATGGCTGGGCAAAGCTAATTGATAGGCTACTTGTGTAATGTCCCCACTTTGGGACATCATCACAGGGCAGAGACTTATGATGACCAGAGTAGCTAGATGGATGTTATAGCGAGTACAGGGGTATTTGAGAGGCATTGTGGGGTCCAATTTGCATTTATCATCATATTCCATCATTATGAGCAATTCCGCACAGGTTGGCTTTGGTTTCATTCCATTTCGACTATTTCCATGATTTTGACTATTTTGAGCTATAAGTTAATTAAAATCACTGAAGAGGGCATTTGGGGCACATTACTTGGAGGAACCTCTCAATGTAATAGCTCATTGGAATTGGGAGGAGCAGCACTACAGGATGGGATGGCTAGAAGTGACTTTCAGTGGCTAGGGAAGCCACAAGGAGAGATAAGGAGATTTTCAGAGGTAAAAAGGTTAATTAATTAATTAAAGTGCTTTAATTAATTAATTAAATATTAATAAAATGAAAGTCACTTTGGAGGGACAAGGTGAGCCAAAAAGTATAAAAGGAAGGCAAGGGCCACTACTCATCATTCATGTATGATCTTATTTTGATTTCTGGCTTCTAGCTAGTGAGCCCAATATTGGGGGTTTTGAGGGTTTTGACATAACAAACCCTAGAGGACGATTCGGTGGTGAAAGATTCCACCTATCTTGTCCCAAGCT
>ML807929.1:98655-116356 GCA_009831015.1 Picea engelmannii
GAGATTGAGAGGGATCTTGGAGATTCGGTCACCTGGGTTGTTCTTACCATCACCCGATCTATCAGTTGGCATATTTATTAGGGTGATTGGACACTTTTGGCAGCAGGGCCGAGTTATTGAGGGTTTTATCCTTCTATTGGAGCATGGCATTCTTCAGCTGGAGAGTTTGGCATTCAGATCTTCTTGTATTGATCTTCATTTCTCATTCATCCTTTGGAGGCATCTTTTGTATTAGCGGGAGCATTTTGTAGAATCTCTAATCTATTGTCTATCTTCTTGGCCATCTATTGAGCATTCCAGATCGGCATCTTCATTGTAGCAGGTTTCTCTATTTTATGAATAAAGAAGAATTGAGATGTTTTGGCTTGTCTGTCTTATTGCATATGGTTGAGGTATGTTCCATGGTTATCTCTTTCTGTTATTTGCTGCATACACACATATAAACGCATCTAAAAGGTAGATCAACAAAGTGTTTGATGAAATACCTCACTCAGAAAAAGTTTTAAAAAGACACCAAAATAGTGATGATCCTTGCATAATGGATTGGGATCATTACAACTTGTCCCACACGCTTGAGAATGGTATAAGGACCATAAAATTTGGGCGCTAGATTTTGACATTGCTCGGCCTTGAGGGAAGTTTTCTTGTAAGGTTGCAGTCAAAGAAACACCTAATCCCCTTCTGCAAATTGACATTCAGAGTGACCTTGATCTGCTTGTTGCTTCATGCAATTTTGTACCATGACCAAATTCTCTTTGAGGGTATGAAGAATATCCTCTCGAGCTGTAAGTGTTAGGTCAACCACCTAGATCTTTGAGGCACCTGGTAAGTATGAAAGAACTGAAGGTGGCTTCTGTCCATATACCACTTCAAAAGGAGTCATGTGTGTAGTTGTATGGTATGAAGTGTTGTACCACCATTCAGCTAGGGGTAACCATTGAGCCCACTGATTTGGATTTTCCGAGGCAAAACACCTCAAATATGTTTCCAAACACTTGTTGACAACTTCCATTTGGCCATCATTTTGGGGATGATAAGATGTGCTGAGATGCAATTCGGTACCTTGTATCTTGAACAGTTCTTGCCAAAAATTGCTTATGAAAGTTGGGTCGCGATCAGAAACAATAGAGTGTGGCATGCCATGAAGCTTGAAGACCTAATCCATGAAAATTTGAGCCACCGTGGATGTTGTAAACAGGTGTTGAAGGGTGCAGAAATGAGCATACTTGGAAAGGCAATCAACAACCACCATGATGACTTATTTATTTCCCGATTTGGGTAAGCCAGTAATAAAATCCATAGAGATATCCTTCCAAATAGCAGGTGGAATGGGGAGCAGTTGTAGTGTGCCTGGAGATTTGACTGTTTCTCCCTTGTTGCGTTGACACACATCACATTCAGTGACAAAATTACGAATGTCATGTTTCATACCATCCCAGAAAAAGGAACGTTTGACCCTGTCATAGGTTTTGGTGAACCCAGAGTGCCCTGCTGTGGGTGTAGCATGAAGCTCAAAAAGTACAGTGGATTTAAGCTTTGATTGTTTACTTAAATACAAATGGCCTTTGTATTAAAGTTCATCATGGAGCCAAGAGTACCCTGGGGAAGCTGGAGCATTGGACTACAATTGTTGGATCAATTGCGAACTTTTGGGATCTTGTAGCCATTCCTGGCGAATGGCTTGGAGACAATCTGGTACAATGAATGAAAGAGAAAAAAGGGATCCTTCATCTTCATATTTTCAGGAAAGTGCATCCACAACCACATTGTCTTTTCCTTTCTTGTAAATGATCTCATAATCATATCCAAAGAGCTTAGTCACCCATTTTTGTTGTTCTGAGGAGGAAATGCGTTGTTCCAGAAAATACTTGAGGCTTTGATGGTCTGTCTTAATTTGGAAATGTTTCCCCAATATATAAGGGTGCCACAGATCAACGACATGCATAATAGCCAACATTTCCTTTTCATAGATCGATTTGCCCATATTTCTTTCAGATAGTTTCTTGTTGGTAAAGGCCAAAGGTGGAATCTCTTGCATAAGGACAACACCAATTCCTTTCCCTGAGGCATCACATTCCAACACAAAGGTCTTTCTGAAATCGAGAAGGGAGAGGATTGGAGTGGTACACATGGCCATATTCAAGGTTTGAAAAGATTGGGCAGCGGCTGGAGTCCAAGTGAAAGAGTTCTTTTTGAGGAGAGCAGTGAGAGGTGATGCAATCTTCCCATAATTCTTAACAAAATTGTGATAATACCCTATTAAGCCTAGAAATCCACACAAGCTCTTAAGAGTCTTTGGATGAGTCTAGTCTTGCATAGCTTCAATCTTTTTAGGATCCACCCTGACGCCATCCTTGCCAACCAGATGACCCAAGTATTCTACTTCTGAGGCACCAAAAACACATTTTAGTTTTCTTTGATGATATCCTCATCTATAGAAAAATCTGTATAGTCCATATTGCTCATGTGGATCGAGTTCTCCATCTATTCAAAACATAAATAAAATGCTAGAAATGGAAGAATAACAAAAATATAACCAGAATATTCACCACAATAGCACTGAAATGATATGAGAATAATAACATAAATAACACTTTGAATCTGAAAGCAATGTTCATGGGCCTCTTCGAGGGGGCAAACTCCAGTTGAGCAGTGCTCTTTTACAACAATATCCAAGCTGTGGTTCTCATACCCTCGACTCCTATTTATACTAAAAGAAGCATTTAGAGGAAGATCCTTCTAGAAGTGGAAGCTTCTATTAGGTCTTCTTACATCCACCTTATTCTATTTTATTGAAAGGCCTTATTAATATTGACCTTTATTACATCTGAATATATTGTTCTACCTAGGTGCAGGTTAGGACCCTAACAATTTACCAGTCAAAACAAAAACTGTTCCCAAGAAATATTTTATGCTATCACCCTTGTGAAAACCTTTCTCCACCATCAAATGCATGCTTTTGACAACTTCTATGACATGAACAAAAACTTGGGATGACCTCATACCCAAAAAGACAAAACTGTAGGGCTTCCTCACTCATATCTCTGCCATTTCAGCAAGAAGGTTTAGTTTATCTTTCCCTTCTTCATCAATTTTCACTTGTAATCTTAAAGCCCTGGATACTTTCTTAGTGAAATTTTTTTCCTTTTTATATTATGTACCAAAAACTCAACTATAACATTTAAACAATAAAAGCAAGTGAACAATGAATGCGTAGTGAAAACACCTACAATAGAGTTTGCGTAGTGAGAGAGCTTGCATAGTGTTTGTGTAGCAGAGGGCTATTTGAAGCTTTCTTTGAGAGTAAAATGGATGATCACAGGTCGAGGATGCATGCAAATGGAAAAAAAAGGTGGCAAAGATGCATGCACGAGTTGATAGGGAGAAATGTTGAAAGGGAAAGTACTCGTTTTAGGTGATGAGACTTCCCAAGTTGTTTCAAGTAACTTGTGCAACAAATTTACACAACACACACATGTTTTCAATTGCCAAGGTACAAATGACATGCGATGTGATCATTACCCTTTTTTCTGATCTCATTAGATGTGATGATGATCAATGATTCCTTTGACATGACTTTCCTTCTTAAACTTATGACTGGACTTTGGCATACATCTTATCCTTCATTTGATAAGTGACCTAAGGACCTTGGATCATCTCAAGAGAAAAAACATACACACATTGTGACTCAATTAGGAATTCATTGGTCTTTCGAAGACCAAGGCATGGCTTTGCTGACTTTGAACAAATCTCCAAATCTACACTAAAAATAATAATTCTAACACTATCATGTTGTATATGAGGGAAATCCCTCAAGAGGTGTGGTTCTCCACAACCCCAACATTGTAGAGGTCCATTAATTGGCTCCTCTACTCTTTCTCTTTCTTGATATACTGGCTTGTTTCCACTTTGAGATGGAAAATTATGTTGATGCACACTTCTACTTGGCTGACCAAACTATGCAGCCTTCTTCTGGTTCTTATATGGAAATGACTTGAATCCATTTTTCTGGAATCCACTCTTGTCTTTTGTTTTCCAATCCTTAGAAGGCTCTTGCTATGTTTAGATTGATCATAACAACACTTGGCCTTCGTTATGGTATCCTCCAATGTCCTTGGCCTATCAAACTCAATTATGTCATGGTAGGATTGTGGTAACCCAGTGAGAAAATGTTTCACTCTTGCTTTCTCGTCCTTGAGGTAGGGAACATACCTCAACAACTCTCTTGGCCTAGAAATCCATAATAAGTTGACCCAACTTATGCTCATGGAATTCCTTAATTTTTTTATCATGGTACTTTTTCGATAGGTATTCCTTGCTGAAGTACCTCTCAAAATTATTCCAAGTAATCTTTCTTTCCTTCAATCCCTTGATTTCCTTGAGGTCATCCCACCAAATGGAAGATCCTTCATTCAATTTAAAAATGGAAATCCTTACCTTGGTATTTTCAGAGTAATTGTGTGCCCGAAAGTACTTCTTCAAACCAAATATCCACGACTAAAATTCTTATCCCTTCTTGATTTCTCTATCAAAGGTAGGAAACTTAGCATTTTTGAACTCTTCAGTCATAGAACTTTGTGAATGTTTCTTATTTTTATTCTTAGGGACACTTGACTCTATGCCACTACTGGACAATTCTACCGAAGTAGTCTTCTTGCTAGATGACTCTGTGGAAACACTTCCACTAGATATTACCATCTTGATGTCTCGATTCCTCTTTCTAGAAGAACTTAAACCCACATTTGTTATAACCCTAATTTTCTTGATACATGCATACCTGGCATTTGGCCCTCTTACTTTCTATTTTTTCCAAGCCATCATGGAGTTGCTCTTCTTAAAAACTCATTTTTTGAAGATGTCCGTGCCTTACACCAATACTGCCCGCATAAACACACTTGCTGCACCACTACAACCCGTGTACATATGCTTGCTTCACCTCTACAACCCGCGTATACTTGCAAAAGTTGCAAAAATTAAAAATTTGCAAGGAATTTGTTGAGATTACAGGCTATTGGGTAGTTTCCCAACTAATCTACCGCCTATAGCCCATCACCCAACCGAATAACCATCCTTTTGTCATATAAAAGGAGGTGTTGGGGTCTCATTCCTAAGCTAATCTTAAGAACAATGAAACTCTACCCATTTCACAACCCCTTCCTTGCCCCAAGCATTTGCATCCTTGTTGTGAGAATTGCAGCACAATTCCCCATTTTCCCCTTTTTCCTCCGTCATAAGCCCATTCCATTTCCTAAGAAGAGGGTTGAGAGGAGAAAAATATGTAGAGGTGCACTTGGAGCTTAGTGAAGAGGATCCCAGACTAGGGTCGTGGAGCAGTAGCCGACCTTGTTGTAAGTAATCATTATGATATCAATAAAAGAAATAATTTTCTTGTCCTGAAATATGATGTGTCAAATGTTTGCATTAGATTTATGTTTTATTCTAACATCTAACCCATGATTTATATATGAAATGCATGTTTGTAGTTTCATGTTTATCTATTTGTGAATGCAGACCAACCTTGGGAGGAGGTTTGCAGTCAACAAAGCTGTCAAGCACAAGAGGATCAACACCGGATGTGGAGTAATAGGTACAGTTACTTGATCCTTCTCACTTTGTCTTTCATGTAGTAGTCTGGGATACGTTTGGGGTGGTTAGAAAAGTAGGATACTTTTACATGATCATCTATATGCCTACATTGTAAACCCTGGTGTAGCCATAGGGGGATTTTCCCCGCTAACAAAATTGGCAACCATATTGGGGAAGCCTCTAGGGTTTTAGGGAATTTTTTGGGTGTTGATTGGTTTTATACCTTTTGAGTTTATTTTTGAGTCTGCTGAGTCTTTAAGGGATTCCGGTCACCTGTTGGTACCATACCCGTTCTCCCTGCCCTATCAGTCTGTGTGTTTTACTTTTTTTTTCAAGAAGTACAGAGGTGTACACGGCCTGCTATGGGTCAAGACACATACATACACGCCCTGCTTTATAGATAGCCCACATACATATGCATGTTGTTTAAGCATCAATAGTGTGCCTATGTCAATATTTTTTTTTTTAAGAAGAGGCAATCAACCTCTTCCCTGATTGAAGTTTTTACTTCTCAGGGTTTCTTGTTTAAATGCAGTGTCTTTGGATTTTACAGTCGAAGCCTGGGTTGGATGTTAGTTTGCTTATCTCTTTAAATATTTCTTGTGTTTACTTCGAAAGGGTTTTAGGTGAGTCTTTGAGTTGTTGATCAGTCTGTTTGGTGTCTTCAGTGAATCCCTGTGATCCACAGTGGGCCAGAGGTCAGTTTTTAGTCTTGTCTTGTTTTTCACTTTTTCCCCTTTCACTTGCTTTAAAGAAAAAGAAAAAGAATTTATTTCAAGTTTCTTGTTTCAAGCATAAAAAAAAATATAGAAAATGATTTCATTTCTTAGTTTGGTTAGTTATTTTGCTTGTTAGGAAAAAGAGTTTTTTTCTTAAGTTCTTTACCGATTTCTTAGAACATTAAGTAGCTCGTAGTCGAGAAAAATTTCATTTTAGGTTTTCCTTTAAAATATATTAGAAAAAGTTGGTTATGAATAGTTGGTTAAAGAGTTAGTTGAAAATATTTATTGTCAACTAGAAGTAATTTTTCTTTCAGTTTTGTTTATTTCTCCTTCTTCATATCCCATACACATCACTAGTTTCATTGTCATTTCCTTGAGTTAAAACAAGCCATTTAAAATAAACACTAATTAAAATCAACTAGACTTTGTGTTTGTAGGGTCAATCAACTAGTTTAGGCTAGAGCCTTGAATAAGGTTGGAGAGGAAACTCTTGAAGGCTTATATACAAAAATTGGAGTCAGAGCTAGGGAGTGTAAAAAGTCCAGTAAACATGAAATTTATTCGGGACCCCCCTCTAACACAGGGGCTAAACACAAGGTCGCGTGCGGAAAGGTAGCAGAGAGAACCCCTCCAAAGCCGGACCAATCATAGTGGGGAACACATATTGAGGACTTGTCATGGGTGTAATATCCCTAGGTTGAACCCAAGTGTAATGTAAATGAAAATGTACTTAAGCTAGTTAGCTGTTTGATATCATTTTGTATGTACATTTCATGGCATAGTGCACACTTGTACTGCGCAGTAAAATGATGAAGTGTGCACATTCTTGGATACCGCACGCAACAACTTGAGTGTGCGTGATTTTGAGGCCAGGGATCCTTTTGTGTACATGTTGCATTTTATAGGCTGGTGAGCTAGTTATTATAAGGTAGGATGCTTATGTTTTGATTAGGCTGGAGAGCCTAGATGTTAAAGCTCAGTGCGGCTATTTTTGTATATGTCTCATGATTAATATAAAATACATCACTGTGCACATACCGACCATGATAAAGAGATGGGGGACTAAAATCCACTAGTTAGGGAAAGGGAGGGCTAAAAGTTAAGGAAAGTGGCTAAGCTAGGGAGCTTAAGCCAAAAGGGAATATTATATTAATATTTCTTAAATCATAAAGTATGGATAATTATTTTATCCTAAGTTCTAAAGATGGGGACAAGTGGGACAAAGTATCTCCCAACATGACAAGTGTCAAGTTGGGGACATGCATACATATTATTGGGACTTAGTTCATTTTCCCATATTTTCCATCATTCTTCCATCATTCAACCATTATTCCATGAGCATTCACACACCCATTGAGTTTTCCTTCATACCTTCATGATGTTACCTGAACTTGTATCCATAGCCATTTTGTGTTGGTGTATCTGGTTAGGTTGGGAGTTGGATTGAAGAAGCGGGTTGTCAGGCCCATGGGATATTGAAGAGGCGATTTTTCAGGCCCGTGATAAATTTTTCTCCGGGTCAGAGAATTGCTGGGAATTGATTTCATAAAGGCACTAAACTACAACCACAGTGCTCTGAGACTTCCTATCCAGCCTGTTGTTGAAGCCCGGAAAGGAAGTGGGGCAGCTGAATGAATGTTGAGCAGAGAAGGGGCACCCTTCTTGGGGTGGGACAGGCATGTGGGGAATGAGGGACTGTAGGTTGTTAGTTTGAGTTGGCACCTGACAGAGTCTTTCTTGTTTTCTATGATCCTTTAGCCCGGTTAGGAAATCCCTTTACCCAGGTGGAGTTTAGTCCCAGCTCGGGGGTGACTCACTATTGAGAGTGATGGATAACGTGGTCTAAGGATGGGAGGTTCGTGGAAAGTATGCACATGGTTGGTGACATTATTACCAATATAAGTGCCAATTGTGTGATAAATTTGCATGCTGCATTGTTATTTACGAGCTTATTTTTATGGGTTATCATATGTGCGGTTATAACTGTGTTTATTTTTATGGGTATTTCCTATATATGCAACATGTATATGTTTACTGTTATTTCAGTGTGAATCCGTGTATTTACATATGTATTTGTATGTTTACGTTTAATATATAATGCTTCTGCAAGATTTCTGTGTGTATATATTTTAATTTCTTGCAGTTCAAAAAATTTATGTGGCATAGCTCAATTGGATACTGGGTATGTTATAGTTTGTTATGTAGAGAGAAAGTAAGAGTTCTCTGGCGTAGCGTGGCCCAAAATGGATGGTCGAGGATGTTACAGTGGGATATTTTCAGTTTCATTTGCCTACAGAGCTTCATGGACCTCGAATCCGTTCGGGATCCTCAGTTGTCTTCTAGACCACTTGCTTTCGATACCCTCAGTAGGTTTTGGACTTGTTAACTTGCTCATTGTGGTGCACCCAACTTTCAACTGTACCCGCTTGGTGACTGTTCGCGAGCTGGCAACTTAGTTTCCTTTATTCTAGGGATTTACACAGGTGACTTGGGGGTATACCATGGTACCTAGGGAAGACGTCGGGCCACGCTTTGCAGAGTATACCAGGATGGTTCCTCCATGTTCAAGTTACACTTGCACCGATAAGTTGTTCTATTGTTCTTTGGCGTAACTGTTCTTCCAACTAGATAGTGTTTTGCTTGGTTTATATTGTAAGAACTTTTCTAGTGAGTGCTTGTATTCAAACGTTAGTAAAAGCCTTACCGTGTCATTGATCTTTTCACAAAGTGGAAGATCAAGAGCTCTGCTAGTTGTGAAGGCTTCAAGGCCTGCCGCCGGTTACTTTGGAGCCACAACCGCCACTGTTACGGTGAAGAATTGAACAACAAGGGTCATTTGAATTGATCGGGACACAAGAAACTGTGCTTGAGCTAGATCTGAGAGGATAACACTTGAATCCTGAGGAATGAACCATTTTTGACCTTGGAGCGGAAGCTCTCGGGCCATTTAACCCTTCGATCATTGACTTGTCGGCACCACTTTTGATACAAGTTGTCCCTCCAAGAGCAACACATCATGAGCGTCATATAGTCTTGCAAGTATCTATGAAAGAAAATTTTTCTACTTCGTCAGGGAGTCCTCACACTCCTTCAATGACTGCCACCACTAGGGGACTTCTTCCTCCTAACCCACCTTCATCAGTTTGGACCATGATGGTATTGACCACCTCTACTTCGGGCGGTAGTCCGATTCCTTCTATGGCAATGATCACTGCTCCATTAACACAGAGTGCAACTGGACCTTCATTTTCATACTGGATGCCCAACTTTGATACGAACTCTATCCTCACCTAATCCACCCTAAAAACCATGGGTCTAGGGGTAGGGAGCTCAAACAATCCTTTCATAGGTCCATGGGAGGCACGTCATGCCCCTATAATTTTATCCCTTATAGCAGGGGTCATATACCTCCTTCGTCCCCCTCTCTCGATGGTGCTCCCCAGCAACCCGTCGAGACAAACATGAACTACAACTTGTTCGGAGTAGGCAGTCTAGGAACATCTTCCTACACCACGCTGGTGGGTTCAATGGTATTCTATTTGTTCAATGCGTTTGGTAATAACTCTTTCTCGTCAGCTAACATCTCGATCGGGGGAAACCCTGGTTTTGGACAACAAAATCTTGTGCAGGGTACTATTCCTACATAGGGGGAAAACATGTGAGTCTTCTCCTCACAAGGACTCCAGAATCTGTGGTAGGGATCAGTTCCCTTGTCAGGGATGATGACCGCGGGCAACCCCTTCCATGGTCAATGGAACCCCAGGAAAGGCTCAGTACCACAACCCATCGGATTGACAGGGGGAAACCTTTTCCAGAATCTTTGGAACACAATGCAAGGAGCAATCCCCACCCAACCCTCAACATCCAATTACAAGAATCAGTCGATGATGTCCCAACAAACAAAAAATCCATATGCTGGCTATGGCCATGGTATTTACTAGAACCATGGTCAACAACCCAACTTTTCCTAGCAACCTGGTGCTAGTCAAACTGCAAGTTCCATTTTTCCTATACATAGTACTCAGCCCAAACTACCATTTCTGGCATCGTTAAATTTTCTAGACTTGTCAAGGTTGTTAAATGACCCAATTTGTCACGATTCGCGTTGGCCTTCGATGCAAACCAAGTTACCCTCGGACATTCCGAAGTTCAAAGGTAAGCCTTGCGAAGATCTAGGTGATCACATGACCAATTTCCACCTATGGTGCTCATCGAACTCTCTACGAGATGACTCCGTATAGTTGTGTCTGTTTCAACGCACTCTCATTGGAGGTGCCGTGAAATGGTACATCAATCTTGACCACTCAAGATACTCTTGCTTTAGTGATTTGGCAATGGTTTTCCTAAACCATTTCCAACTACCTATGAGATACGATGCCGACACCAAATTGCTTACCAACTTTGAGAAAACAAAGGCCGATGATATCTCGGATCACATTCGAGAATGGCGGCGTCGGAAGAGTTTGATAAAAGTACAGGTCCCGCCGACTTTCCTATTGGAGTGGTTCCTTAATTCTTTTGTACCTCGTTTATCCAAGGACGTTGCAACGTCGGGAGTGTTTTTAGAGGAGGAGGCGATAATGAGAGCACAACAACTTGAATTGAGATACTCTCAGTCTGGTTTACTCTATGAGATTTTTCCAAATGCACTATGGTCCATCCTTGACAAGGAGAGACACAAGTCCAGACCACATGCCGATGGTATAGTTGGTTCAACACAAGCAAATCCCACTGATCAAATGTCAAATCAATTGCAACAATTGTCGATACAATAGACAGTGGCCAGCCATACCTCTGGTTCGACTACTCCCCCTACCCAAATGTCGGACGTACATAGTATGCAGTCGATGAACCCGAAGGCCAACTAGGAACTTGACGGAAAGAAAAAACAAAGAAACAAGAAGGGTAAGGGGGATAATAAACCCAACAACAATGCTGGTGGGGAAAAAACATAGAAGATAAAGTTGAAGTATCCATGTAAAATTTGCACGAAAGACCATCCAACTCACCTATGCCCTCGGCTTGCGGACACCCAAAAGTTATTGGCACAGCAAAAACCCGTTGTGTGAACGAACCCATTTCCACATGGGAAAAATATGACTCAAGCCTCTTTGAGCATGGATGGGGGAAGTCAATGACCCCCTTTGTCTTCTAGTAATCCCTCGGCCATGAATGTTTATATGATGAAAGGTGATGCTTACATAGCAACTAGGGCACACGATTAAGGAATGTTGGAAACTACTGAAAATGGTAAGGAAGTCATAAACCCATATTTTCCTCTCCATATTGAGAAGACGATGGGAGAAATAATGACACACATCATGAAAGGGGCATTTAATAAAGCTTCGCATAATTCGAATGCGAGGGCCACCCATAATTACTCTGTGGTGGAGGATTTGTCACAAACCCCTTGCGCGATGTCTTCTTTGGAGGTCCTCTAGAGCTACCCTTCACAGAGAAAGGATCTGTTCTCCACTTTAGGATCTGCTGAGACCTGTAATCCAGGAATGATCATGCTTGATACGACCGACTTGAAACCTGATCTCCCTTACCACATTGCATTTTAGATAGTAGTGGCTCATCCCATGAAATCTTTTACTCAGAATATTTTCCGTATGGTGGTTGATGAGGGTTCCTTGACTTGAGTGATGTCATTGGAATCTTGTAAGGCCATATGCCAACCCGTTTTGTCTCTGTCACCTACTCTTCTTACTGCTTTCGATGATCATTCTTTCATACCACATGGAATCATCCCCTCTTTCCCCATGTAGTTGGGAGGGAAGACCATGTGCATCGAAGTTGAAGTGGTCGATGTGCCTCTCGAATAAAACTTGTTGTTAGGAAGGAGTTGGACCTATGCAATGCTTGCAGTGGTTGCCACAATTTTTCAGGTCTTGTTGTTTCCACACAAGGTCTGAATCGTAACCATTGACCAATTATCCTTCTCTCGGCTTGAACCTTTATCGGAGGCATCCATGGTACCGATGATTGATAACACTTATGCCAACTCCGTCAATGTAGGGGCTGGTTTGTGCCCACCATTGATGGGTACCTTCGATTACCATCCTCCTTCCAACGATGTCAACCTCATATCGACTATCCCTGACCAACCTAGGGCTAAAATTTTTCATGTGTCATCTTTCCGAATGACTTACTTTAACAATCCATGGACTCTTCCTTCCCCATCGACTTCGATGGAAGGGATAGGGAATCCTGGCATGGCCATGCCTTTGTCTGCAATAGAAGTTGCCTACAATATTGTCCAACAAGATTTGGTTGACCCCGATCTGACTCCCTCATAGGAGTTAGATCGATTTCTCGAGCCTATTTGGGATCAAGGTTCCCTTGTTATTAATGATTCTTTAGACTTGGTCTTTCCCTTTGATGAGGTGATCTTAGAGGCATTTACTAGTCCAGACAGACCCTGGTATGATCTCCATCAGAGATCTTATTTCCTCCCAGAGTTACAAATAATAGAGGTAGGTGAATTTGTGTTAACTATGACTGGAGATAGGTCTTGTCCTATTAATCCTCTGGCTATGAACATAGTTTACACCAAGGGTAATATGTAAACTATTGCTGAAATTATACCTATTGAAATCTACAGAACCCTTCGCATTGTAGAGAATGTCTTCATTGGAGTGGACTTCTCCCTTGAGGAAATTCGAATCTACACATATTTATTTAAGGAATTCCATGACGTTTTTGCCTAGTCTTACGAGGAAATGCCAGGCATTGATCCAAGAATCATCGAACATGAGATAACGAGTTATACTGATGCCAAGGAGGTCCAACAGAAGCTTCATCCAGTGAATCTTCGAAAAGTGGCAGCTATTAAGGATGAAGTAGAGAAACTGCTCCAATCCGGTTTCATCTACCCCATTCATTTGACTCAATGAGTGTTAAATCTCGTTTTGGTCAACAAAAAGCAGGGTAGGATTCGCGTGTGTATGGACTTTTGTGATTTGAATAAGGTATGTACAAAGGATAATTTCCCCACTATTGGATTACTGAGAGGGGGGCTGAATCAGTAATAGCATAATTATAATCCTTTTTCTTCAAACGTTATATCAATGTAGAATTATTATCCAATAATGAGCAGTAAGAAATAAACAATCACACATATACACAGTACACCAGTGTTTTACATGGAAACCCAAATCGAGAGAAAACCACGAAATGATTTTTCTTATATGTCTTGAAGAATTACATTCATTGGAAGCACCAACTTCCTTTGTTTTCCAGTTGCAACTGGAAGGAGGCTCCAACCCCCTAGTTTCTCAGGTTACAACCTGAGGGAAGCTCCAACTCCCCAATTCTCTAGCTACAACCAGAAGGAGGCTACAACCCCCAATGTTCTCTAGCTACAACTGGAAGGTGGCTACAACCACCTGTCCTTTCCCCATCCTGCCACCTTGAAGTAGAAGTAGAATGATGGAACCACTGTCACACTATCACTGTGAGGTATACCACTGTAAACCTGTACCAATAACTCTGAATCATGCATCAACCATGCATCAACCTGTACCTCAACCTGTAATCAACCTGTACTATAAAAAAGTGCATCAACCATGCACCAAGTATGTACCAATCATGTGTCAACTACTCATCAACTATGACTCATCAATATGTACCAACATCATCAACTATACACCTCATGTATGTGCGCCAACTCATCAACTACTTGTCTCAACCATGTACTCAACATGTACCACAACCAAAATCCCTCATCAATTTCGTCATCCAAATCCGATTTGTAGCTCTATAATAGACCTGGTGTATATGATCACATTCCTGCAAACCTTCCTTAACTTTAAAAACAAGAGACTAGCATTTTAATCAAACTTTTATTTAGTCTCACATGCCTAGTTTTGGATTAGTTAACAACCCTAAATTGAAGTAATCATAAATTTGAACCTGTAATGTATAAATATCTGAAACTGATACACAATTTCCTTCAGTGTGTTTTATGCAATTCCTCCAAGTGTCACTACTTGGAACCTCTCAAAAAAGGAGTTATAGAAAAAATGGCATACCTTGCTGAATTCTGGCTTATTCTAGAGAGCGACCTTGTAGAGAGTTCCTCGCACAAAATATTTGATGAATTGATCTAAAAGTATTACACATCATACTAAATACTGTAACCTAACCAACACATTTAGTCTCACTAAATTTGGATCTGTTATGAAGAAGTTATGACGTTTTTACTCGAAACACCTGATTTTGACTAGTTTCAGGACTGGCCACAAACTCTGAGCTGAGGCATGGTTGGACTGGAACTCAAATACTCCCATGTTGAGAAGATTGTGTTGGAAATAGTGCATGTTGTCCAGTGGTTTCATCATTATATTCTGCTTCGTAAGACCACCATCATTGCTATTGTGAATCCATTTCAATACGTGTTGACATGACGCATCATTGGCGAAAAGATCAGTAGATGGATTGTTATCCTCCAGGAATTTGACTTGGATTTTGTTTCCGCGAAATTAAAAAAGTATTTGTGGAACTTATCTCAGAACCTCCATTCGAATTAGGTGATGTTACGCCCGAAGAATCTCCGATTAAAGGAGATCTTTTTCTGATTTCATCTTCAGACCCCTGGTATGGAGATATACTAGTCTATCTCCAGACTTTGAAGTGCCCTGCCTCTTCTTCTCGCATTGAGCATCGACGTATACAACATCATGCACGAAAATATCTCATACTAGAATACACTTTGTATCATCGAGGTGTAGATTTCACCCTTCGTCGGTGCCTCATTCACGAAGAGGCGAAACTCATTCTTAATGATTGCCACACTGGAGCATGTGGTGGTTATTTGTCTGGGTTGGAAACAACCCAAAAGATTCTATGATTTGGTTACTTTTGGTCTATGTTAATCAAGGATTGCGTTGAGTTGGTCAAGAAGTGCCACCCATGTCAGATCTTCTCTTAGAAGATGAGGGAACATCTTGCTGCCATGTTTCCCATCATTGTTGTTGGTCCTTTCACCAAGTGGGGGATTGATTTTACTACATGCCACTCGGCTTCAACCGGTGGCATCGTTATATCATCATAGTGGTAGACTACTTCACAAAGTGGGTTGAGGCTATGTTGACATTTAACAATGATGGTGAAACAACAACTCTCTTCATTTTTAACCAGATAGTAGCAAGGTTCGACATCCCGAAGGAGATTGTCACTGACCATGGCAGTCACTTTCAGAAAAAAATGATGTCTGAGTTAACAAAAAAACTTGGGTTGAGGCAAGAGCATTCATTAGCCTACTTCCCACAAGCGAATGGTAAGGTGGAGGCTATGAATAAATCCCTCAAGAATATTCTACAATGAACGATCAATTCTACCAAGTCAAATTGGAATTTGATGTTGTACTTGACATTATGGGCCTACAGAATGTTTGTAAATACTACCACCGACTTCCCACCTTTTCAACTCATTTATGGGCTAGAAGCATTCTTTCCTATAGAGTGCCAGATCCCATCTCTAAAGTTGGCAGTACAATTATTTCTAGACACTTCACTGCTTGAGGAACGCTTATTATTTCTCGAGCAGCTCTATGAGCAATGCCGTGATGTAGCCTTGGCCAACGAGGCTCACAATAAACGAGTCAAGTGTTAGTATGATCGGTCCATTCGTGCTCGAATTTTCTTCGAAGGTGACCTTGTCCTGGTCTACTATTGGATTACTGAGAGGGGGGGGTGAATCAGTAATAGAGCAATTTAGTCCCTTTTAACCATATAATCCAAGTGCTATATCAGTGAAGCATTATTATCCAATAAATGCAGAGTAAATAAACAATGAACAAATGAACAATCATACACATACACAGTACACCAGTGTTTTACATGGAAACCCAAATCCGAAGAAAACCACGGAATTCTTTTTCTTATATGTCTTGAAGAATTATATTCATTGGAAGCACCAACTTCCTTTGTTTTCCAGCTGCAACTGGAAGGAGGCTCCAACCCCCTAGTTTCTCAGGATACAACCTGAGGGAAGCTCCAACTCCCCAATTCTCTGGCTACAACCAGAAGGAGGCTACAACCCCCTATGTTCTTTAGCTACAACCGAAAGGTGGCTACAACCACCTATCCTTGCCCCATCCTGCCACCCTGAAGTAGAAGTAGAATGATGGAACCACTGTCACACTATCACTATGAGATATACTGCTATAAACCTGTACCAATAAATCTGAACCATGCATCGACCATGCATCAACCTGTACCATAAACAAGTGCATCAACCATGCACAATCCTGTAATCAACTTGTACCATAAATAAGTGCATCCAACCATGTACCAAGTATGTACCAATCATGTGTCAACTACTCATCAACTATGACTCATCAATATGTACCAACATCATCAACTATACACCTCATGTATGCGCCAACTCATCAACTACTGTCTCAACCATGTACTCAACATGTACCTCAACCAAAAGCCCTCATCAATTTCATCATAAAAATATGATTTGTAGCTCTATAATAGACCTGGTGTATCGAATCACATTCTTGCAAACCTTCCTTAACTTTAACAGCAAGAGACTAGCATTTTCATCAAACTTTTCTTTAGTCTCACATGCCTAGTTTTGGATTAGTCAATAATCCTAACTTGAAGTAATCATAACTTCGAACCTGTAATGTATAAAGATATGAAACTGATAAACAATGTTATTTAGTGTGTTTTATGCAATTCCTCCAGGTGGCACTACATGTAACCTCTTAGAAAAGGAGTTATAGCAAAAATGGCATACCTTGCTGAATTCTGGCTTATTCTAGAGAGCGACCTTGTAGAGCGTGCCCCGCACAAAATATTTGATGAAATGATCTCAAACTATTACAAAACATACTAAAGAATGTACCCTAACCAAATAATTTTGTCTCACTGAATTTGGATATGTTATGAATAATTTATGTCGTTTTTACCCGAAACACCTGATTTTGACTAGTTTCAGGACTGACCAAAAACCCTATTTTCCGCAGAGTGTAACTCCCAAAATACAATGACACAAAAGATGAATTTTTAACCATAGATACTTGGATATGTTTTCTCACTTGTATAGAAATTTTAGGATATGAATCATTATAGAAAAAACGTTATAGCGAAAATTGTGAGATGCCCTGAAAATAACATACCTTAGAAAGCACCATCAAAAGAATTTATCCTTCCTTGCATTTCGGCCTTCTTTTCTTCACTTTCCTCAGAATTTTGGATTAGATATCATTTGTAAACCTCAGAAACCTATAGGTATTCAATATTCTCAAGTGTTATTCAAATGAGAGAGCCTTGCCTCTTATTTATACTCTCCAAGTAGCTTCCTTAAAAACATCTTCTAGGTCACTTGGCCCCACTTTCCTTATTTTAGGGTTGGGTCCACTTCTAATTTCTCCA
>ML807930.1:9179-19842 GCA_009831015.1 Picea engelmannii
AGTCTAAGATACAACATATACAAAATGCCTCAAATATTGAAATGACACTCACCATAATACCTTACTTGTACCTCATGGAGCAAGTCCCATTACCTTCTGGAAGCCAGCGGGTGTGGTGGATTTCATCCTGAAAATCCTAACCTCTGCGGTGGTGAAAAGGGTCTTCATCTATGCAAGTGGACATTGTTGTCATGTAGTCTCTTGGCACTCCATATCTTCAACCTGAGGGCCTCGAGACATAATCTCCTTAGTTACCCACAAAATGGGGATAACATTGTTAAAATAATAGGTGTGCTCGTTTCACCATAGACAATATCACTATATTGTCACCTAAGCATAAGCACAAAGGCCACCCCCAAGCACCTTAACCTTGACATGTAGAATAATTCCAGAAGAAATCATTAGAACCAATATCCAACCAAGGTAGTGTACCTCTCTCCAAAGCTAGCGTACCAAGCAGAAAGTCCAAACCATAACCAAATATCAGGTCACCATTAAAGCAACTGCAGCTCTCCTCTAGTCATGTGCACCACTAGTCCTTATGAAGTCGTGAGAGTGAGTGAGTGCAAATGAGCTCAAGCGCCCTCTATTTATAGTCCTCCAAGTCACTTAACTGGTTCGACTTCTTCTCTTGGAGGATAATAACTTAATATAAATTATTCTCTTGAGTTGACTTGTCTTCTAGGGTTATTAACCAACTATTTAGGGTTTTTCTTACTTCCCATAATATTCTAGTCTCATCAAAGGTTACATGTAGAGGTTAATACCTCCCACAGCTACCATAACATCAACACTCCCTCCTAGCTAGGGAGGTATTAAAGGAAATGGTGTTGATCACAAACAGACCATTCAAATGGTAGCATCATCATAGCCACATAAGTTATCTCATGATCAGATATATCAAATCATGAGAACCATCATCACTATCCATCTAGATAGTCTCCATCGAAATCAGAACAATGTCATCCAATAGAACACAACTGTGTCTATCCATAGTAGTATACAACTACTATCCAACAGTACACAACCACTCCTAGTAGCACATGGCTACTAACCAGTGACACATAGTCAGAACCAGTGGAACACATCCACCATAGTATCATACAACTATTGTCTAGAGACATAGAGTCTCCACAACAATCATATCATCAGATATCATCCTGCATCAACAATGTCACCATCTGCATCGCCTCTAAGTCATACTAGCATGATGTGAATGCATCATATCTAAGTTGTATTGGCATGATCTGGAGTATCATCTACATTATCTCTAATATGTAGTAGCATGACATAACTATCATGATGTCAATGCATCATATCTAAGTTGTATTCCACCTCTAAGTTGTACTCGCATGATGTAGATCAGTGCCTCGTTGTGTCACCTCTAAGTTGTATGATCATATCTAAGGTGTACTAGCATGGCATATCTATCATGATGCCAATACATCATATCTAAGTTTTATGTCACATCTAAGTTATACTCGTGTGATCATATCTAGCATGACATGAACCCCCCCGCATCATCTCTAAGTTGTATGGTCATATTTAAGTCGTACTAGCATGACATATCTAGCATGATGTCAGTACATCATATCTAAGATGTATGTCATATCTAAGTTGTACTCACATGGCCATATCTAACATGATGTGTCTCACTAGCATCGTCTCTAAGTTGTACTAGCATGAACATAACTAGCATGATGCAAGCATCATCTCTAAGTTGTATGTCCACCTCTAAGATGTACTAGCATGATGCTCCTCAGGCCACTATATCAACAACTCCAACCATTTGTATCATATATGAGTTGTACTAGCATGATCATATCTAACATGATGCAAGCATCATCTATAAGATGCATGATCATCTCTAAGTTGTACTAGCATGATACATATCTGCAGCTCACTAACATTCAATGATGCCACATATCAATGCTCCCTCCCAACCGAGGAATTCATCTCCTCCCTTTCAACCAAGGGATAAATATCCACAATCCCCATCTTGTCCCTCAAGTATGAAAACTTTATCTTCGACAAAGGATTCATAAAAATATTTGCAGTCTGCTCAGCAGTGGAGATATACTGGAGAACCACTTCTCCCCTCTGGACTTTACCACATAGAAAATAGTACTTGATCTCAACATGCTTCGACCTGTCATGGAACACCAGGTTCTCTGATATCTTTAGACATCTCTGGTTATAGCAATATATCATGGTTGAATCCAACACCTGATCAAACAGTCCAGAAACCAGCTTACGAAGCCACACTACTTTTGTAAAGGCATCACAAGCTGCAATATACTTTTATTTTGAAGTGTTGAGTGAAACAGACTTCTATTTCTTGCTATCCCATGATATCATAGCAGATCCCATACTGAAACACATACCAGAAGTACTCTTTATGTCATATGCACTCCCTGCCCAATCTGAATCAGTAAATCCATGTAGTTGTACATCATTGTTTGAGGCATATCTCAAACCATAAGTTATTGTCCCATGAAGATATCTCAAGATATGCTTTGCAGTTATCCAATGTTCTTCTCTAGGTTCCACCTATAACTGGATCAACATGTTCACAAAAAATAAATTTTTTGTCCTAGTAGTCACCAAATACATCAAGGAGCCAATCAATTGTCAATACAAGGACGAGTCTACTGGATCGGAATTGGAGTCTCTCAACTTCCTCAAATACGTTACCATGGGAGTTGCCATGGATTTTCAATCCATCATCCCAAACTTCTATAGGATCTTTACAACATACTTCCCTTGTCCTAGGAAGACTTCACCATGCTTCTTCCATAATTCTAATCCCAAGTAGTAGTGTATGATACCAAGTTCCTTCATATCAAATTCATAGGATAGCTCCTTCTTACAATGAATAATGAGAGGCTCTGCACCAATTAGGAACAAATCATCAACATATAATAGTAGAATCACAGGTTCATTATTCACAACTTCGTATTAGATATTTGGATCAGCATGACTCTTGGAAAATCCAAGTCTTTTCAAGTAGCTATCAATACGTGCATACCAAGATCTTGGAGCTTGCTTGAGTCCATACAAGGCCTTCTTCAATCTGCATAGATGGGTTTCTTTTCAATGTACCTCAAAACCTTGAGATTTCTCTATATAAACTTCTTCCTCAATCACTCCATTGAGAAAGGAGGTCTTTACATCCATCTGATGTAAACTCCAACCCATGGAAGTTTCTAGATATATGATGGCTCTAATAGATGTATATATGGAAACCAGAGAAAACGTCTCATCGAAATATTCTCCCTCATGTTGAGAGAAACCTCTAGCCACAAATCTTGCCTTGTATTTGTCAATACTTCCATCTACAACATGCTTTATCTTATAAACCCACTTTGAAGTGACTACAGACTTCTATTTAGGTCTAGGCACAACTTCCCATACATCATTTTTCATAATATATTGGTATTCCTCCATCATGTCCTCCTTCCATTATTTCTGCTTGATTGCTTCCTCAAAGGTGGAAGGTTCTACATTGACAATACTTGTCATGAGAGCTACATAATTGGAGAACATTTTGGGTTTCTTACTTTTTTTGAAGGTGCCACTGGGATCTTTATGCTTCTTTATTGATTTCAACCTTCTGATGACCTGGAACATAAATTCTATATGTGTTTGATGATTCACTGTACCCAATGAATATACCTTTATTTCTTGAAGGTTCTAACTTCTTTCTCTTATCCTTGGGAACATGAATATAGACAGGGCATCCAAATATTCTCAAGTGTTCAACACTTGGCTTCTTTCCAGAGAAGGCTTCTTCTGGAGTCATGTTCTTCAATATTTTTTTTGGACTTATATTCTGAATATAAACAGTTGTCATGGTTTCTTCTCCCCATAGGAACATATATATATTTTGATCATTCGTCATTTCTTTGACTAACTCTTCAATAGTTTTGTTCTTTTTTTCAGCACACCATTCTGTTGAGAATTGTGAGGGACAATGAGCTCCCTCCTAATCCCATATTCTTCACAAAATACAATAAGCTCCTTGGAGGTGTATTCTCCTCTATTATCAGATATTATTGTCTTGATCTTCTTATTTGTTAGGTTCTCTACTTCAACCTTGAATTCTTGGAATTTTCTAAATACTTCATCCTTGGTCTTTAACATATACAACCATGTCTTTCTTGAGAAGTCATCTATAAACGTCACATAGTAAAGAGATCCTTCTAGAGACTTCACTGGCATAGGTACACATGCATATGAATGTATTAGGTCTAAGATCCCTTTGGATCTATTCTCACTGTTTGGGAATGGTTTCTTAATATTCTTCCCAAGTGCACATCCTCTACACACACCTTCATGTACTAATTGTAATTCTGGTATGCTTACAACCATCTGTTTTAGGGATGGAAAGGCTTGATAATGAAGGTGAGCATACCTTCTATGCCATAACTCACTAGGGTTGATTTCATCATGTATTAGAGCTTGAGTATTATGACCTAGGAGTTTATAAAATCTTCCTTCATGAATTCCAATGATTTTAGTGTCTTCTATCTTTGAATCTTTAGACCATACAAAAACTTTTCCATCCACAAAAGCTACTCTATCTCCTTTATCTTCCAAATATGAAATGGATACTAGATTCTTTTTCAAACCAAGAACATATAAAACATTACTAATATGGATAGAGTTACCTAATTCCATTTTAATAGTAGCTTGTCCAATTCCCTTGACTACATAAGAGTTCTTATCTCCAAGCTCCACTTTATGAGGTGTCTCCTTTTCCTTCATGCTTGAGAAATTCTTACGGTCACCTATCATATGCCTTGAAGCTCCACTATCATTTAGCCGCATGTCATCTTCAATGGTTCCAGTAAGAGGTGAATAATAGAATAAAACTTCTTCATCATGCTTTGTCTTCTTTGAGGGTTCTTCATCATTGGCAATTGATGTGTGTTGTCTCTCTTTTCTCTTCTTTGTTAGTTTAGGACAATTCCTTTTTAGTGGCCATAATCATGGCATTCAAAGCATTGTACCTTTGACATATCTCTCTTGAACTTCTTTCTTGAATCAAATCTTTTCTTACCTCCATGTATTTTGAACTTTGTTGCAAAGGCTTGATAATATTCTTCCTTCTGAGGTTTTCCCTTGGATTTTAACCTTGTATCTTCTTGTGCAGAATAGGTCCAAAGTTATTCTAACGTTGGAAACTCTTTCCTTGTATTCATGCTTGCAGAAAATGCATCCCATGATCTAGAGAGAGCATTGAGTGTTATGCTCACAACTTCCTTTTCTGGGATGGCTTATTCAATATCTTGTAGTTGATATCTCAACTGATAAATCCTCACAAAGTATGAAGCTATGGTGTCATCCTTTGTAATATTTGTGTCACGGAGTTCATTCTTCAAACTCATCATTTGTCCAATATTTCTAACTGAGAAAAGGTTTGTTAGGGCATCGTACATCTCCTTGGATGAGTCAAGATGAGAAATGTAGGGTATCAAGTGATCCTTTACAGAGTCCACTATGATACTCATGGCATTAATATCATTATCCTTGACTCTAGTGCTACAACACATTGAGGTTCCTTCTCTTTTCCTGCTTCAAACTGTGGTTCCATGATCTTGCCTTTCACAATATCTAGGACTTTATCCATGGCAAGGATGAGGTCAATCCTTGTCTTCCATGCTCTGAAGTTTAAAGCCCCTTCTAACTTGTTTTCTAACTTCATAGAGTAATTCATGGCTGTGTTGACTTTGACTTTGACTTTGAATTGGTCAACCTTTGACTTTGACCAAAAACTCAAACTTCATGCCTTGGATTGTTGAAAGTACCAGGAGGTGTTCTTGGCTAGGGTGCACTAGGATATCCGAGGATTAGGTCAAGCGCTTCACTTAAGGTTCCTCAACAAGAGGGTTAGGGTTTCATTGCTACAACAAAACTTTGACTGCAACTGCAACTGCAACGAGCTCAACAATCTCCCAATCTACCTTCCAGTGGTTAGATTGTCTGAAGATAGTGTGGGCCCATAACCTGTTAAAATAATAGGTGTGCTTGTTTCACCATAGACAATATCACTATATTGTCACCCAACCATAGGCACAAAGGCCACCACCAAGCACCTTAACCTTGAAAGATAGAATAATTCCTTAAGAAATCACTAGAACCAATAGCCAACCAAGGTAGCGTACCTCTCTCCAAAGCTAGCATACTAAGCAGAAATTACAAACCATAAACAAATACCAAGTCACTACTACATTAGTTGCGACTCTCCTCCATTCATGTGCACCACTATTCCTTATGAAGTCGTGAGAATGAGTGACTACAAATGAGCTCAAGTTCCCTCTATTTATAGTCCTCCAAGTCAGTTAATTGGGCCGACTTCTTCTCTTGGAGGCTAATAACTTAAAATAAATTATTCTCTTGAGTTGACTTGTCTTCTCAGGTTATTAACCAACTATTTAGGGTTTCTCTTGCTTCCTAGAATATTCTAGTCTCATCAAAGGTTACACGTAGAGGTTAATACCTCATGCAGCTATCGTAACATCAACAAACATCTGGCTCCTACTTGGGGACATGTGCGCGTCGTAGAGTGCATGAGAACTGCAACATATCCCGGTATACCTATGCCTTCCAAAACTCAGATAAAAGCATCAAAGCATCTAGGGTGGTGTTATCACCCTTCATCCATATACTAAAAATCCAAATGAAAACTAATCTAGAAAATAAAATTTTAGCATTTTTCATATATATGTGATGTAAGTCAATGATGCAAGTAGAGAAAAATAAAAAATGAAATGCATCTAAACTATTATGAGAAATCAAGATGCAAATGTAGGAAATCAACATGACCTACCAACTTACCTAGGTCCTTGGGGCCTTGAAGATCGGGCGATGGGTGATGTCAAGTGAATTCATACAACTAGTTGATCGTACCATCAAAGTATCTCCCCATGTGCTTGATTATGTAAAAAAACAAATATAATTCAAGCACGTAATGATCACGAGCATAAATATATATATAATCATGAAATGAAATGAAACTCATGGATATGGGTGGGATCGAGGAAATACTGCTAGAAATAATTTCTGCAACTATGATCATGCAAGGAATCCTTCCTGATGTGATAGCCACAAGCTCGATCAATCCATCTCTGAAGGGGGATACTATATGTAGATGAAGGTTCATCTTCATCATCTTGAACATGATTGTTGCTTCCTGGAGACTGAGCATATATGAGAGGTCCTAAGAAGACCTCATGATTTCCCTGAGAAGAGGAAATGAGGTAAGGGATAGGCTCAGGTCTAGGAAGAGAAAAGCATGCCCTATTTATCTTCTAATCCCTGTAGAAATCCTCAATATGAAAGTGCTTCCTCTTTGTATCTTGAGCCTCTGATCGCTTTGAGGTGGCCACGTCCTGGTGTTCCTCCAATATTGAGGATGAAAGTGGCTGAGAGCGCTCCTATAAATATGTAACCATGTCATCATCAGGATCCCAAGTAGATGAATCATGTACGCATGAAAAGTAGTCCTCTGAAGATGAAAACTCAAACCCTTTTTCTTCAGGGCTACCCTCAATGTCGTAAATGGGGTCTCTTTCGAAAATGAGATAACCAAAATCCCACCTACGATTGTCAGTCTATATGAAAGTATCTATATGATCATACACCATATGTAAAGGTTCTCTCACAATACCATCAACAAAAGTGACCATCTCTTTTTCTTTGTGTGCAAGAGGAGTAGAGGCATGGATGTCTTCAACAAGCTCCTCAAATTAATCATTGAGGCTAGTTGCCTCTTGAACTTCATGAACAAGAGGAGAGCACGGTTGGATAACATCAACTATGTTAGGCGGGAGAAAAGATAATGATGCATCAACATGTTGCATTTCATCGGTATGTTTTTTCTCTTCATGGGCATGTTCCTCCATCGCCTTTTCATCACACGAGGCTTGATTCTTAATGCAAGGTTCTTTATGTGCCCTTTTTCAGAATGATTTGTCACATCCAAGGGTTCCTCTAACAGATCTTCACTTCCAAAGTCATGGAATAAAGTGTCATCAAGATATTTAAAAGGATTACAAATCATCATGTTCTCTTCTTGATGTGCGGGAGGAACAAAAGCCCGGATGTCTTCATCAAATGGAAGGGCAGATATGAGTGCTTCTTCTTCATCAAATGTCTCATCTGGATCTTCATCGAATTATTCTTGGTAACTTTCTTCATACATATGTTCTTCAAGAACCTCTTCATCATCAAGGGAAGGAAATAACTCTCTTACGTGATTCATCATTTCCTTAGCAACTTGATTAGCATCCTTTTCCTTTTCCATCTGTAAAATTCCATCTTCGAGTCATAACAAATTCTAGATGAGGGTTCATCCCATGGTGCCATAATTCCATTAATTGAAAGGACACCTCAATGGAATCACCATGTGAGATCAATTCTCACTGAAGGAGGGAAAGGGGGAAAGAGGGAAAGGTGAGTTCATGGAAAGTGTATTCACCAGTAAATCTTCAAGGGAAAATTATCTAGGGTGGAAAGGGGAATGTTCTTCAATGGAGTCATCATGCAAGCTAAGGAATAGAGGCTTTGGGATGGAAGCTTTCCAAATTGTCGTTAGGGCATGAAGAGGATTCAAAATCCTCCCCGACAACGGAGCCAAAATGTTATCACACAAGTTGTAGGTTGGGAAAATCTCGACCCAAACACCAAGTGGCGACAACTAAGGGACAACATACTCAATGTCACCTCGATATAGGTCCTGCACTTCAAGGGTGACTAGGTCACTCTAGGAATGGTGATCCCATTGACCCTGGGGGTATTGAGATGGATGGAAGGTAAGGAAGAGAAGTATCCCCCTAAAGGTCATGGTTGCTAAGTGGAATATGACTTTGATGATTTTTCTTCAGGTGGTTTAAGGTAGCCAAGTCTTTAGATGCCTACAAAGGGTGTTTGTACCTTCCCGAGACACAAGAAAATCCACACTTGCATATACTAATGTTAGGTGGACAAGCAAGTTAATCTTGCTTTCCCTAATTTCAAAAATAATAAATTATATATATCATCACATAAAATATAATAAGGGCTGTAATATAAGTGTTAAAATTCCAATTAAGCATGAGACAAGCTAGTAAAAACTAGTTTAACTCAACAATTATAGAACAAGACTTTAGCACAAAAAGAAAGGCTTTCATAAAAACCTAACTGCAGTGATATTTATCATCCTTATGGATGTAACAAACTTGTTTTTACATAAATATATTTAACCACTAACACTTGCTCAAAACTTACCGAAAGATGTGTTGTACTTAGTAGATTATGTAGGCAGAATTTAGGCAATTTTCAACAGTTAAATTAGGAGTTATTGAAGAGTTTGGTTAGGGTTTTCTGAAGCCCTAATAGTTGTACGTTAAATTTTTAATAGATTCAAGAAATACTTGGAGAAATGAACGCCCTAGTGTCTCAATCAAGCATTGATAACATAGATATGATTCCACTAGGAACAACTTCAAAATCACGAAAATTCATGTTTTCCAAAGCAACAATTTTATATCTCCAATGCAACAAGTGATGACTAGTGCCTTTAATGATTGGGTTAATGGAGTCAAGAAAATAAAGAGCTAAAGGTACTACCTCCTTGGGGGTGTAAATACTCTTACTCCTCAAGGCAAGTATCTCTAGCTAGGGTTTAGACTAAGAGGGTGTATGCACTTATACTTCTCTTAGTAAACCCTTATTAAATAAAAAATACTTAAGCATAATATGATGTAGGCTAAGGTGGGGGTGTATTCCCTTATACTTCCCATCTAGATCTAGAAAAATAACCTTGTCTTGAACAACAAATGATAGCACAAAGTAAAATTCTTACCAATTCAAGGAAAAATGTTAAGACAAACCACCACAATAGCAAAAGAAGAGCCTTCCAAGGCTAGTGTTATTGGATATATCAGTAAATGCGGACATGAACT
Organism: Picea engelmannii; assembly: GCA_009831015.1. NCBI lineage: Eukaryota > Viridiplantae > Streptophyta > Pinopsida > Pinales > Pinaceae > Picea > Picea engelmannii. The sequence continues at coordinate 19,127 of ML807930.1, forward strand.
GATCTCCCTAGATCCACCTAGATCTAGAACAAAACAAGACAAGACATGGCGCTTTCCCTAAGCTCTAATAATTGAATCTATGGTCAAAGAAAGGATGACTAACATACCTTTGAATATCGCTTCCTTATGTCTTTATTGTCCCTGCTTCGCTCTGGTGCTCTTGTGCTATTGATCCCGCAATGAAACACAAACCAACCAAAGTGAAATAAATAATAATATATTCAATGAAGACTTATACATGTGATCAAGGAATCATGTAATAAAATGAGAATGATTTTATGGGAAAGAAACATGCCACCGTATTGTATTAAGAGAAAGTGGAAGATACAACCAATCCGCCTTGATGTCGCTAAGTTCCCTTTCGGTGGCCGTTGCTCTTGACACACACACTTGCTCCAAGCTTGCATGAAGATGATCCACAATAACTTGATAAGCTGAGATGAAGCCTTCAAGAATCTGATGTAGAGTACCTCACACAATTCATAGCTTATTCAACCTTAATCATTCCTTACTTTCTCTTGCTTGCTTAATGCTTAACCTTTTCCATGAGAAAACCATCATTATATAGGAGAAAGAGAGATCGTTAAAGAGATCAAGATGATCCCACCAAATCAGAGAGGTGGGTAGGATCTCAACCATACGGATGCCACCTCATATTCTAGAAGATTCCTTCTAGAAATTTCGTGAACTTCTTCCTTTTTCCCAGTTTTAGAATG
>ML807930.1:34146-61868 GCA_009831015.1 Picea engelmannii
TTTACAACAAGATTCAAGAATTTCAGGAACGAAAGGAAGTTTGGTTCAAGGAAGAAGCCAAATCAAGAGAAAGACATGTCATAAATACAATGCTTCAACTGTTGAAAGTATGGTCACTACAAGAATCATTGTCCCGGGCTAAATAAGAGGAAGGGGACACATGAAGCATCATTTTTCAAAGAAAAGGAACTTACAAAGAAGACCAAGCAGGATAAAACAGAGTTCTTCTTCTAAAGACAAGGTAACAATACTCTTCTTAGTTCTTGTACATATCTTGTTTGCATAGTCTTTGTACATATCTTGTATATCTATCTCTTAGAATATAATATGTTCCAAGAAGAACTATACCTATGGAAGAACAACAAGATAAGGATTGCTATCATTATACAAGTCAGATAATACACATGAAAGGATGAAATACATCGAACAAATCATGTGGAAGCTATTATAAGTTAAGCCGAAATCATAATCAATATTGAAGAAACTTAGAAGAAGCAAAGACATAAAGAAGTCAGTAATCAAGAGGAAATTGGAGAAAAACTTATGACACTTTGCATAAGACAATTAGGATGCAAACAAAAGCGTGGACTCTGTCAAATGGAGAGAGCCAATTATATATTTCCAAAAGAGAAACATGCACTCATACATGAAACAAGGATTAGGAGGGAGCTAATCCTATGATCCATTAAATATGATGAAGTATATATCCATGGTAGCAGCCATGAAAGGCAGTACGTGTTCAGTTCGACCTTAGAAGAAGTCTTCTTCAAAGAGAAGCCTTCAAGTATCCTTGGTTGTCCATCCACATCCGTGATCCTATGATGAAAGGAAGAAGTGGAATCTTCAGGGCATGGAATCTATAAGAAACTCCATGGACCCAAGAGATAAAGAAAAACATGAGGAAGAACATAAAGATTCCAAGAAAGAAAGAGAAGCCGGAACAACCAGTCATTGTATCGAGAATCACAAGATTACCAGCCTGATATGAACTCACTAAAAGCAATCAAGCAAAGGAACTAAAATTTGTGATGAAGAACAATGTATATGAATGTAAGCATTGCAAGATCCAAAACTAGAGGTTCTCCCAGATGGAGGGAGAAGACTATGATGATTACTTGTTCCAGTAAACCAGACATTCCTCTACATGAGTCATTATATCATCCGTGATATCCATGGGTCAGAGTTCTACATCAGATGAATGCAAACACTGTTCTCTAAAGAAATTGAACAAATAATGTATGAAGAGCAACCTCAATACCTTGAGAAAGAGACCCTTGTATGCAGATAACTTGATGGAGAACCTCCAATGCACAGCAGAAGCGTGGTGAAGATTTTTCTCAGAATGATTACTCAAGAAAATCAAGATGATGGATTTCCAATCCATGACAAAGATCTCATGATGAAAGAAGAAGTGCCACGTGGATATGTTCCAGTTTGACCCTTGCCACGATGTTGTGAGCCACCAACAACCAAGAGGAATCCAACAATTTAATACTTTATTGATCAAAGCTACATGAAGCCTTCAGAGAAAACCAGTGTTCCAGATCGAAGTACATTTGAAATCAAGCATTACGTTATTCGTGATGAAGTCCAGAAAGGAGAAAGTGGTTCTCAAATACATATCTCCACAGATGAGCAGATAAGCAGCCATTTTTGTAAAGCTCATGTCCAAGATGAAAGAGTTCGCGTACTCAAGCTAGAGATCGTGGAGACAACTTCCTCATTGAAAAAGGAAGAGATGACTCCCAGGTTGGGAGGGAGAACTAATATGTTATTGATTGATGGAAAATCACTTTTCAATTCGAAAAATGGTCCAGGGAAAGCAGTTCCTTTCCAGTTCGGAAAGTGGTTTGAGATTTCTGACGGATAGACATTTTCCAGTGCGGAAAATGGTCCAGATCGAACGGTCATTTTCGTAATGAAAATGGTTTGATGGATTGTTGATGTACCATAGACAACGACTTCCCATTGTGGTTAACATGGGGAGTGGTCTAGGGAAGTCTCTATTCTTGAGGGTTACTCAAGAAGACTGGCCCGCCTCGCCGGACAACGATTTTCGATTGTGATTAATATGGGGAATGGTCCATTTTGGAGGTTGGTGCAGGACATTCATTTCCTTTGGAAATGGTCCGGATAGTCATTCCTTAGGGTAGATTCATTCCCTATAGGTTGCACTTTGTTTAGTGCCGGAGGAATGGCCGAGGGTGGGGAATGTTCCAGGTTCAACAATCAGGGACAAACATTCCTTAGGGCAAACTCATTATCTCTAGGTTACACTTTGTTTAGTGTCGGAGGAATGGCCCAGGGTGGGGAATGGTCCAAGCTCAAAAATCAGGACAATTATTCTTCCTTGCTTGAGAAGAATAGTCCAGATATCTCATCATTGATGTTTGACTTTCTGAGGGCATATGCTCTTCTAGATCTCACAGATGTGAGTGGAATAATGGCCCATATGATTCAGTTTATATCATAACATTGTTTCTATGCAGGTTGATATCAGATGATTGTTATGAAGACTGCATGTCTCTAGACAGTAGATGTATACTACTGTGGTGGATGTGTTCCATTGTTTGTGACTATACGTCAATGATCAAGTACCTGTGTTACTTGATGTGGTAGTGTACCACTGGATTGTAGTTGTGTACTACTATGGATAGACACAGTTGTGCTCTATTGAATGATATTGTTATGATTTCCTTGAAGACTATCAACAGTATTGGAAATGATTATCAACTAGATTGATGATCAACTGATAGAGACAGAAAATGATTTAGGACATTTATTCTTCTAGGACATATGTCTGAAGTAAAAGAATGGCTCTTGTGTCACTATGTGGGGTGAGTAACTTGTACAACATCATGTTTGATTACTCATATAGAGTATGGTTTCGAGAGATGATGCAATTGATGACATTGATAGTGATGATGGTGCTCATGATCCAGTCATGAGATATTCTATACAACTATGTTAATGCTACCGAGTGAATGGTGTTTTTTGTTCTCAAGACCATTACCTGTAATACCTCCCTAGCTAGGAGGGAGTGTTGATATTATGGTAGCTGCGGGAGGTATTTACCTCCACGTGTAAATCTGACGAGAATAGAATACTCTGGGAAGCAAGAAGAAACCCAAATGAGTTGGCTAATAACCCTAGAAGACATGTCGGCTCAAAAGGATAATTTGTATTAGGTTATTAGCCTCCAAGAGAAGAAGTCAGCCAGAAGAAATAATATATACCGAATAGACAGATACCCAGAATGAGAAGTCGGCCCATGTAGTTATCCAAAATCAGTATAAATACAGGAGGCCAGTCTTCATTATGGCAGGCATTATCAGAATTGCAGAGCAGCACTTGTGCGCACTGCAGTGCCTAGTTTTGTGCGCAAATTTGGAGGAGAACTGTCATTGCAGCTACTGCAGCTAGTAGATTAGGTTTTGGCTTGGACTATCTCTTGGTTAGGGTTTGGACTATCTGATCAGCTCTTGTTGGTGCGCTATCCTTGGGTAAAGGTGTGCTACCCTTTGTTTGGCTATCTAGCTTAGGGTTTGCTTCCAGAGTGATTCTTTGTCAAGTTTAAGGTGCTTGGAGGGTGGCTTCGGCCTATGGTTGGGTGACAATAGAGATATTGTCAATGGTAAAACAAGCACATCCATTATATTCTAACAACCTCTACGTTGACCGATTTTCCTTCCAACGTAATAGACAACAAGGGAAGAACACCGTAGGGTTTAAAACCAGAACCATTGAAAGCCTTAAGTGTATTGTGTGATTCGTTGAGTGGGGGAGAGCTAATGGGTTTCCAGCAAGAAACAAACATGATGCACATCAAGGCACCCTCATCAATAACGGTCCTATAGATGTTCTTTTTCTCGACAACAACTTGAATCTGAAACGCTAACTGAGGAGGTAGCCTTGGAATGTGATCTTCCAAGTCAAAGATTATTAAATTTGTATATGTGGGATCAATTCCACCGATGGACTTTAACAGTGCCTTTCGTTGAGTAGGACAACTTTGAAGGACTTCGAGAGCTGACATCGCAGAGGGTGCTTGCGCAATATCTTCTACAATATTGTATTTTTGAGCAGCACGTGCATGAGGATTAAAGGCAGACTTTTGAACAACACCCTTTGGAGGAGGGTGGAGAAATGTATCAAGACCTGGTCATTCGAGATGAAGAGTACCATTGGGAGGTGAAGTTGAAGGAGGTGGTTGAACCAATGAAGGTGGTAAATCGTCAACTTTCACCTTTGAAGGAGAATAATCTTTGGCTCGAGTGGTGATGGAAACGTCGTTCTTGGTATAATTACCAATACACATAAGGACATATGAAGTGGTGGAAGGAGAGGGTTGGTTATGAATGACCAATTGAGCATGTTGTTGAGAAGGGAAAGGTTGTGACAAAATGGTAGGTGTAGGAGGTTTTCCGGTCCCCTGAAGGAACTTAGTGACCTCAGCGTGTCTTGGACAATATTTCGTGTAGTGACCATCACCACAGATAAGGCAAGGATATCGAGGTTTACGCTTATCCTTATCAATAGAAGACTGGGTCTTGGGTTTATTAGATTGCGGATTATTATTTCTATCCTCCTTATTCTTACCCTTTCCTTTTTTAGATTTATTTTTGCCGGAAGGGGTGGATTGAATAGAGTTAACCTCACAAGTTTTCTCGGTGGAAGGAGTAGGAGTCAGAGCATTTTGAACATTAGAAGCAAGAGATTTGGGATTGGTGTGAGTGGCCGACGTGGATTTAGCGTCAACATGGAAGCTTCTAATCACACCATCATAAACATGAGAAGTTGTTGGGGTCGTTGAGATAGCATTGGTAGAAGGGCAAGGAGCATCAGGAAGCAAGTCATAAAGAGTGCTTGTTTGCGAATAAATGAGATCAAGGTACTGAGCGCGACTAATCGCTTGCTCTTCAGTGACAACACCACCCATGGAAATATCATGGGAGATTTCATTTACAAATGATTTAGTGAACCATTTAGCTAATAACTGATCAGGAAGGTCGAGTTTGATCAAACGTCATCTTCGTCTCTACTCATGGATGTGATCGGAAGTATGAGTGGCCGAAGATTTCTTAAAGGAACTCAAAATCTCAGTTCTTGTCTCGTAGCGGATAGGAAATTGGTAATGTGTGAGAAAATCCATGGCAAGAGTGTTGAATTCATTAAAGAAACCTCGCGATAATTCTATATACCACTTTGCAGCTGAACCCGAAAGAGACGTAACCGAATGGAGTCGTCCATCAAAGAGTTGGACAAGCACCAAAGGTGAAAATTCATGACATGGTTGTTTGGGTCTTCTCCCGGTTTACCATCAAATTTGAGAATGTCGGATGGTAGCTTGGCTGGTATGACGGGCCAATGGGGATAATGTAAGATAGGATCATTCAAGATTCTAGACAAATCAGGTAGATCCAAAGTGGCTAGAAAAGGAAGTTGTCTATTCACTTGAGGGTACTGATGACTTTAGGGAGGAAGTCTCGTCGGTATACCAGTAGGACCGTAAGCAGTTTGCATGTACATGGAGTGTCCTGACAGATTCGGCCAAGAATGTGGGGGCATGTAACCTATAGGGTTGGGTTGGTTGGAAATGTTCCCTTGAAAAGGGACACTAGACTGAATGTGTGGACCCCAAGTGGAACTGAAAGAACCCGGATATAGCTAGCCCGAGTAAGAGGGTATAAAAGGGTTTCTTTGAGGCTATTGCCCCCCAAATAATTGTGGATTTCCTTGGGCAAGGATATTCCAAAGGTGGGCTACTGATCTGGATGTGTTATGTCCATACAATGGGTTATAGAGTCCAACCTGAGGTTGTCCTCCAAGTGGAGGATACCCCTCAACATTAGATTTCCCTCCAACGGGTATCTGGTAACTAGAAGTGAGCGGAGGATGGGTGCTTCCAATTGTATTGGAGCCACTAGGGCCAGATCCCCCGGAAAAAAGTCGATAAGAGCCTCTGGAGAGGACCTAGGAAGGGGTACGAACAAAACCGACAGAAGCATTGTACCCAGGTGGAACAAAAATTCCAAAAACTCTGGATGGGACCTGGGTAGGGATAGAAATGGAAGGATTCAAAGCATGATACCCAGGAGGAAGTGACGTGATAGGTATAGACGAGAGTGGTGTAACAATGGGAGCTTGGTTAACCACCACATTCCTGGTAGGAATAGTCGTAAAGTGTGGGACCATAGTAGAATGGGCCATCTGGAGAGAAAAATTCAAGCTAGGACCAATGGATTGTGCATCTACAACGACGGTGATATGGATGGTTGCACCAGAAAAGTGGTTTGGCGGCACTGTGTAAGTAGCAGACACTACGGGTATTTGTGATACGATAGGCATATCAGGGCCTGCCCCTGAGTTGTAAAGGTCTTGCACCGTGCGAGGCGAGCTTATAAATATGTCGGTAGTCCAAAGAGGATCCCCGACTCCAGGGCCTGAATGGGGTCTGGTCAATATTCTAGAAGTGTCAACAACAAGTTCTCCGGACGAATTCAGTGGGAGAATATGTCTCTCCTATCCAAGAGGAATGCAGAAAGCCTCTAGAGAATCAGAAATGATTCGGAAACTTTCTAAAGAGGCAGAACCTTCCTCTTGTGAAGTTACAATTTCCTGGACCTCACTCTGTTGAGGAGATCCCTCCAGTGACTGAGGGGGTAGAGGGAGGTAATCTTCCTTATTTTCAGGAGGAATTCCCTGGACCCTACGCGAACGACGTGGAGGGTCGATGTTGGCCGAGCCAAATATTTTACGCAAAAAATCTATGGCCAACTATGAAAGAAAACAACACTCACTAATAAAATCTAGGAATCAAACCAAGAAAAAAAACCTTCTTATTTTGAAGTCACTAGTTGGTGATGAAATCCAACGTCGTGAAGTCAAGACAAGAAGTTAGGATAGAGCGGGTGGAAATGTTACGTTGATGACCTGCTTAACAGACTTACTCCCTGGTGCAAGATCCCACACATAATTGTTGGTATACCCTCCAAGGAGCCCAAGTGAGTCTGGCCAACGTCGATTCCAGGTACCGTGAAGACTTTCCCCTCCACAGTCACCTCATGTAAGACCCTACAAATATAGGCAACTAAGGCTACCAAGAACAACAGTGATGCCTGGGGAAACAGTCGATAGTCCGATCCACGCACAAAGGTAGAGTATCTAGCCCGAAATCAACTTGAGAGGCTTGCACTCATCATTGTGGGTACACCTTCAAGCGACCCCCATAATACATGCAATCTCTACACCAAGACCAGCAAAGCAGGGTGAGTAACTCTGCTAGTCTCAATGCGACCTCAGGTTTGACCCTTGTGTGAGAAGGGCTTCCCAGGAAAAAATGTTGCAAATGGATTTGAACACTCCCTATCACAAGATACTATTGTGTGTTTTGTTCTTTGGAGAGTGTGTCTCACTTCCTATCCCAAAGTGCTAGCCTAACTAATGTTGGTGTAAAAGATCCCTAGAAAATAAAAGTTACTAATTGAATTTTTAAATTACGTAATGTTTTTTTTAGAGGTTGTTGTTTACTCAAGAGAGAGACAAAAATGAAACCAATGTTAATATGCAAATAGATATGAATAATGCAATTTTTATTTCAATGAATTCTATCTACAATAGGGAGAAGATATCTTTCCGGAAACACGAAAGCTACGAAATATAAGTTCTTTTCTTGAATGAATGACAATTCCAAACAATCCTAAGCGATGAAATTTCTCAATTTGTTCTCTTTCAGTTTTGAATGATTTTTTTTTTATGAATGATTACTTAAAAAGAATGAATGACTTTAATTTTCCCTTCTGGAACCAGATCTGAGGTATACTAAAGAAAGCAAATGTAATCAAAGAAAATAGATACACTCAACAAAAACCCAAATCAAACTTTCAATGAAGATAAAAACAAAGATGACAAGAAAGCGTTTTTCAAATGCACACAAGCAATAGCTTTCAAATCAACAAGCAATCCAACAAATGTAAAATAATCCAAAACTTCACTCAGATGAAAAAACTTTTAATCAATCAAGCACCCAGATCCACGATCAAAGATTATATCCTTGTTGATAAAAAGCAAGAAGCAAAAAAACTTACAAAATGATAATGAAGGGTTTGCAATCTTTGAAAACCAATAAAAAAAAAGTTTAAATTCAGCAATCAATCAACTACTGACTTCAAAAGTCCCCCCCAAGTGATTAAGACAAAACTGGGCATCAAAAGACAATCAATACCCAATCCAAAAAAAATTACAAACGTCGTCGCAAGCCAATAGTAAGGTACAGTGTGGAAATCACCAGTTTCTGCAGGCTAGCAATGGGAGCCTTGTGGAGCAGGAAACCAGTTACTCTTCTCATGGGAAAGATCCTTTTGAGAGGTTGAATACATGCTTGTAGACACATCACCATGGTGACAAAAATAATGTGTAACAACTAGAGCATCACTTCCACCAACCAATAATCAAGAAAGTAGCCATACACAAGAGCACAAGAGAGAAAATACCCAAAGATAGCGAAAATTTCAGTCCAAGGCCTCTCCAAATGGGAGAGATATGATTTAAAATGAGATCGTATGATCTATATTTATACAAAATGTCACTAACATAGTTTTTCCACATAATTTTAGGGTAAACCACAAGATTAAGGGTCAACAACCCTAATATTTCCCCTTTACACAAATAATATTAAAAAATTCATCTTTAAATTCATGTTTACACAAAAGAAACCCTAACTTAAGGTGATGTCACCCCTTTAGGGAACGTTTTGACACTAGGAGAAAGTCATTGGTGTTGTAGAATCATTGTTAGGCCTCCAAAGGCCACATGTCAATCATCTACGCCATCTCCTCATGGTCAAGGCCTCATTCTCCTCAAAACATCCATGTGTCAATGAGTGATAACCTCACCACCAAACCCTATCCCTTCTAGGTGATGTCATGCCTCTAAGGGTGACGTTTTTCCTCTCCTAGGAAAAATGTTTTCCATGTAGGGGCTAGGTTATTTCTCTCAAGTCATCTTCTAGGCCTCCATAGGTTCATCTCTCCCATCTGTCATGTTGTCCCTTGGCATCCAACATGTGGGATTCAAACCCCATGGAAGCCCAAGCTAGGCTTGTTCCTCCAACTAGGTCTTGCAAAGACAAATAAGCATTCCCTCCAAGGATCTCAAGTCAAAATATCATGATGAGTAAATCAAACCAATGAATGAGCCACCTAAGCATGTGCATCAAATATTACCATGTCAAACAAGTAAGTGCTCAAAGACATTTTGTGACTTTCCAAGCTTGGATATGGGAGGGTTGATGAGGCGTCCTATTGGGTATATCTTTCCTAGGTCAAGGAGTGTTTCCCAAGTGATCCCTCTCCAAGCAATGTAAAGTGGATGAAGTGGTCAAGGATCAAGACTCATTGGGCATGGGGTTCATGACATACAATGGGTTGTAGTGTCTCATTCATGGGTACCTGTGTAGAGGGTGTGTGGCACCTTCGTTTGCAATGCACTTTTTCCAATCCCATTCTCTTGCCATTATTTATTTCTTTCATGTTTTAAAGGACGATTTAAAGGAAATTGTCCCGGCGTGGTGTCTAGATAATGATAGTGTCACTCACAAATACCTTGTTGAAATGAAAATGTTGGCTCATGATGAGACCCCCTTTCTCTCATCCATGCAATTGAGATCCATTACCCTGGATTGGTGACCAGATGATGGTAATTCCATACCACTATATACCCATGATCATGATAGGCCGACTCATGATGAGACCTACTATCCTCCAACTAACCCCCTAAGCATTCATAATCATTTATTCTTGTGGGTCCCCCTTTTCTTATAGATAATATTTTCATTTCTTTCTTGGGGGATCCCTGGGTGAAGCATCTAGAAGTTTTATATATAGGCTTTTATATTTTACCCAACATCAATCCCTTTGGTCGTTCATCCCCTTCTTCCCATAGAATGAGGGACAACCCCTTATTGGGTCAATACACCATAAAATCCCAAGAAATAAGGAAATGAGGGGTTTTAGTGATGGAAAGTGGTAATTATGGTTGGTAATGGTACAATGGCTCTTCAAGGGAGTTTCTAGTAGTAAAACCATTCCCGAGGAAGACCACTTGCTAGGGCATAATGTCAACCACCAAGGTGAAATGAGGAAAAAGGCATAATGTCCAAGCATATATCATGAAATCTAAAGTAGTATAAGATACACCATACTCAAAACGCCTCAAATATTGAAATGACACTCACCATAATACTTGATTTGTACCTCATGGAGCAAGGCCCGTGTCCTTCTAGAAGCCAGCGGGTGTGGTGGATGCCATCCTAAAAATCCTGACCTCTGTGGTGATGAGAATGGTCTCCATATGTGCAAGTGGACATTGTTGGTCATGTATGTAAATGTGTTGAACCTGCAAATAATAGATCTACCTATAAAATACCACACACATTTGCAAAGAGAAATTGAGAAAGAAGAAGCAAGAGAGAAAGATTAGAAGAATTCTCATTAACCGTAATGAATAATGAATAATTTACACATGATATACTTTGTATAAATCAACCAATGCGCACTAGAGGAGAATACAATGCACCATAGTGGTGGTCTAGAGTAATATGGACACACACCAACAGTTATGGGAGTAAACTTCCACCTAGTCTAGTCTCTCAGGCAGTTACGGGAGTGAACTTCCACCTAGCTGAGTTAACTAGTCTACCAGTATTCAGTTAACTGACTAAAACAGAGTGAAGTGAGGAGGAGATCATGGAGTCATGGGTAATGTGCTAGTATGGTGATGATACCAAGGCTAATGTGCATTAGTTGGTGATGATCCCAATGTTTCATGGTGACAAAACCAATGCGGCATATAGACTCCACTCAACTAGTAAAACTGAAGTGAAAACTGAAGAGAATATTCTCCCTAGAGGAATATTCTACCTAAAATATAGGAGATTGGATAATGACTAATAAACAAGGAAAAACCTTAGAAAAAATAAATCATAGGTGTGTGTGAAGTAACTCCAACACCCCCCCTGAACATCACTATGGTGAAAATAAATAATCGGTCCCGTAAACGAGGCCATGTTAGGTACCCAAATACAAAAGATACACTGAAATAAAGTGTGGAAAGAGGGAAAACCTCATGGGAAACCCCCCCCCTCAAGGTACAATGTATATAAAAAGAAGAACTAACATTTTCTAGGCAATTGTGTCCTTCACTCCAAGAGGACTTCGCAGAGAATGGAACTTATGCTCAGTGAAGGTCTCGGTGAAGATGTGTGTCGTCTATTCTTCTAAAGGATAGAACTATAGGTCGATGATCCCATTGTGTACTAATTCCCAGATGTAGTTCATGTGGATCTCGATTTTCTTCATCTACTGCCTCTAAACTGGATCTCTGCATAACTTCAGAGTGCTCTGGTTGTCACACCAAATGACAATCAGCCGATGAAACTGAATGCCTAACTCGGTGAGAAAATGTTGTAGCCACATAGCTTGAATGGTTATGCTAACTACCCCTCTGTACTCTTCATCGACTGAAGAAAGAGAAATAGAAGCTTGCTTCTTGCTCGACCAACAAATAGGCCCAGAACCAAGACTGATTGAGTATCCATATGTGGACTTCCGATCAGTGTTATCGCCACCCCAGTTAGAATCAGTGAAACTGATGAGATCCAATGTAGATTCTATTGAATAATGAATCCCAAAGGTGATGTTTCCCTGTACGTATTGAAGGATACGCTTTGAATCCTTCCAATGTAGCTCATGTGGCTCCTGCATGAGCTTAGAAACTGCACCAACTGCATATAAGAGGTATGGAGTGTGTGAGATACAAAAATATCCCCACTAGTTGTCTATACAATGTGTTGTCAACCAGTGGAGTGTCCCCGCCATCCTCAAGTTTGACTCCTGATAGGAAAGGAGTCGGAGCAGACTTGCAGTACGCCATGTGAAATCTCTCAAGGAGATCTCGTGCATACTTGGCCCGAGACAGTTTGATGCCTAATGCATCCTATATGATCTCGAGTCCAAGGAAAAAGTGTAGCGGACCCATTTCCATCATCAAAAACATGTCATGTAGACTCCTCTTGACTACAGCAATCGTTGAAGTTGAGCAACCGGTGATCAGTAAATCATCAAGATATAGAACTAAGAGTAGAAGTGAATGAGTCATCTTGAGAATGTAGACATTCAGGTATGATTTACAATGTACAAATTTCTGTGACAACAGGTAGGAGTCCATATTGGCATACCATGCCCTCGGAGCCTGCTTGAGGCCATAAAGAGATTTCTTCAGTCGACAGACCAAAGATGAATCATGCATAAATCCATGGGGTTTCTCCATATAGATCTCCTCAAAGAGATCACCATGAATAAATGCATTCTTCACGTCCATATGATAGACTTCCCATCCCTTGTTTGTTGCAATGGCAAGTGCCAAATGTATGGAATCCATCTTCGTTATTGGAGTGAAGGTCTCATCATAGTCAATCCCATGCACCTACTGAAATCCTTTGGCAACAAGCCTGGATTTGTATTTTCTAATCTGTCCATTTGTTGCACTCTTGGTCTTGTAGACCCATTTGCACCTGACAAGTTTCCTTCTAGAAGGAAGGGGAACCAGATCCCAAGTCTGGTTCTCGAGGAGGGATTTGTACTCCTCCTGCATGGAGGATTCCCAAAAGATATTTCCAGTAGCCTCGCCATAAGACTATGGATCTGGAGACCGAACCAAGAAAATATGTCTGGATGGAAATGGTTTAGTGGCAGTGAGTGCAATAGGAGGCTCTTCAAAATCATATCGATTCCTCCTAGTATCAGTTGGATCACCAACAAGATCCCCTGCATCCTGGAGAGTAGTCTGGGCCCACTTAGGCCTCTACTGTGACTCTGCATTTGCATCTGGATGCACTAAATCTGTATCTGAGTGTACTAAATCTGTATCTGGATCATTTGAATCCTATGAATCAAAACTCTTTTCTGAAGAAGATTCGGCATGTGCATTCTCATCATCTCATACAAGTGAAAGAATGAAGGTGTCTACATGCGGTTGTTGAGGTACATGCGAGACACTTTCCTTGAATTGGACACTTCGCTCAATGATGAGTCAGTCTGAGGAAAGATCAATAATTTTGTATCCCTTCACACCGTTGGGGTATCCAACAAAGATACACTATGTTATCTGTGGATCAAGTGCCTTCCTCTTTTTAGAGGGAATCTGGGCCCATGCACGTGAACCAAAAATACGAAAGTGTGTCACTTTCGGTTTGAGGCCGCTCCAAGCCTCGTAGGGGGTATTATCCTTGACATATCTATGGGGAGATCTGTTTTGGATGTAGGTTTCACAATTAAGTGCTTTGACCCATAGTCTATGTGGTAGTGACTTTGCATGTAGCATGCAAGATGCCATCTCTTTTAGAGATCTGTTTTTCTGCTCAGCAACTCTGTTTTGTTGCGGAGTATAGGGAATTGTGTGCTGCAATTGAATCCTTGCCTCATGACAAATATTTTGAATCTCATTATTGACATACTCTCCCCCATTATCAGTTAGGAGGACTTTGATTTTATTTCCGGACTATGTCTCTACAAGGGCTATGAAATCTTTGAGGTGTTGAAAGACCTCGGATTTTTGCCTAAGAAAGTAAATCCATGTGAAACGTGAGAAATCATGAACAAAAATGAGAAAAAAACTCGTTTTTTTGATTGATGGATGTGGAAAATGACCCATGAGGTCACTATGGATCAAATCTAAAGGAGAGGAATCTCTTTAAGTCTTTCCTTTGACGGATTTCTCTTTAGGGTGTTTTCCAAGAACACATCCCTCACAGATTCCTTTGGAGAAATGGATGTATGGTAGACCATCAACCAATATTTTCTTGATAAGTTGTTTCATATATCTTAAATTCAAATTCCCGAACCTTTCGTGCGATATCATACTACTTTCATCAGCATGGGTAAGCATTAAAGCAGAATTTGGTTCAATAAATTCAGAAAATGTATACAATCTAGATTGATGATTTACCTCATCGGTAGCAACCCTGGAATTGGTTTGCATGTCATAGATGTCCATTGCATTAGGTGTGAATATGAATTTATTTCCAGTTCTGGAATTTTTCATCTAATACATGGAGAGAATATTGACGGAAAGTTTGGGAACGTGTAGCACATTCTCGAAGATTTTGTTGGTGAGTTCAATCCTTCCTTTTCCGGTGACCTCAACTGGAGAGTTTTCCCCCATCTGAATAGGAGGACCTTTGCATGAATCCAATGAATAATAGACTACTTTTGTGGCAGTTGTGTGATTTGATGCTCCTGAATCTATGATCCAAGCATCGAGAGAGGAGTTGATGGCAATCAAGGCATGGCTAGAATTGCCTTTCTTAGGATTATGATCTTATGGCTTATTCTTCTTGGCACCCTAGGGGATGCGATATCCAAGGTTATTTTGATAAATTATTTGATTCAATAGATCTATTTGTTTCTGCATGCATGCGGATTCTGGATGGAATCCTTTATGGTGGTATGTGCATTTATCCTCTTTTCTTCCCTTTCCACCTTTGGATCCGGAGGCATAGGTGAAGGGTTTTGAGTACCCTTCCTTCTTCGGATTTGCATGAGATTTTATTTTGTATTTATATTTATATTTCTGATATTGATGGTTTCCATCTTGCACAGTAAGTGCATGCACCTTTGGGCCTTTGATTTTTCCCATGTTGATGAGCTTGGTTTTCTCTTGTGTCACGGATTCGATAAATTCCTCAAGAGAATGCATCTTCCAGGTAGCTCTAGAGGTGAATTTGACTTAATGGAATGTGGATACGAACACAAATAATTTGGGACCAATTTTGGAGAGAATGATGAGAACCATTTTTTTCTCCACCTTATATTTATCAACCCCGCAAAATTTGAGTTGTGATAGTAAATCCTTGTATTTTGTAAATAAATATTGGAGATTGTCGAAGATTTTTGGATCCAATGTGAGAAATTCCACCTCGAGCATGTGTCTCCTCATATCATCATGTTTTCCAAACATCCCTTCCAAGGTGTTCCAGGATTCATTGGGGGTTTTACAGGAATATATGTGAAAAAGGAGATCGGGAGAGATGAGACTGCAAATTGTTTTGAATGCTTCATCCATTCGATTTAGATACTTGGATTTTTCTATGGCTGATGCCAGTTTTGTTTCTGTATTCAAGGTTAACCTATACAATCCTCTAGTTCAGATATGCATGATTATTCTCTCCTTCCATGCAAAGTAAGTGTAAGGTGTAAGAATGAATTCTTTTGGGAATTCCATTTTTTCGTTGTCTTCAATCTTTGGTACCTGCAAAAATAATTTGGTGTAGATTTTCTTAATAGTTTGTCGGATCTGATACCATGTAAATGTGTTGAACCTGCACATAATATATCTATATAGAAAATACCACACACATTTCCAGAGATAAATTGAGAAAGAAGAAGCAAGAGAGAAATAATAGAAGAATTCTCATTAACCGTAACGAATAATGAATAATTTACACATGATATAATATGTATAACTCAACCAATGTGCATTGGAGGAGAATTCAATGCACCATAGTGGTGGTATAGAGTGATATTGACACACACCAATAGTTATGGGAGTAAACTTCCACCTAGTCTAGTCTCTCAGGTAGTTACGGGAGTGAACTACCACCTAGTTGAGTTAACTAGTCTACCAGTCTTCAGTTAACTGACTGAAATAAAGTGAAGTGAGGAGGATATCAGGGAATAATGGGTAATGTGCTAGTCTGTTGATGATATCAAGGCTAATGTGAATTAACTAGTGATGATCCCATTGTTGCATGGTGACAAAACCAATGCAACATCTAGACTCCACTCAACTAGTCAAACTGAAGTGAAAATTGAAGAGAATATTCTCCCTAGAGGAATATTATTCCTAAAATATAGGAGATTGGATAATGACTAATAAACAAGGAAAAACCATAGGAAAAAAAAATCCTAGGTGTGTGTGAAGTAACTCCAACAACGTAGTCTATCATCACTCCATATCTGTAACCTGAGGGCCTCGAGACATAATCTCCTTAGTTACCCACAAAATGGGGATAACATGAAGGATTTTCTATTTGCATTGGACATTGTTGATCCTTCGGATGATAGAATTATAGTTTTCAACATCGAAAAAATTGAGCCTCATCTTCCCCCTTCAGTTTCCTTTCAACTTCCACTCACAATCAATAATTTCATTATTTATCAATGTGTTGTTCCTGAGTCTACACTTAAGGCTATAAAGTGTAGAGTCTAAGAATCTAAAAAGAGTGAAAGAAATGGAAGGGGAAGAAACTACTTGGGGGGATGAAGCTATGGCCGATCTCTGAGTTGTCTTTGTCTAGCTTCCAAATATTCTTGAATGTTGATATCTCACTCGATGGTGGCCCATGAACGTTTGAGCTCTCTCCAGGTGGTGGTGGTCTTGAGTATGGTATGGAAAAGATTTAAAGCGATGCTGGTTTGATCCGATAGATCGAGTTCGATGTTGGGTAGTCTTATGACGAGTACATTCATGGCGAGAACAGATCTTTAAAAAAAGGTCGATGCTTTAAAGTGCTTGTCTCAACTTTAGATTGTACAGGGAAAATTCAGTGAAGCCAATCGAAGGGTTTAACGAAAACGAAGGCCATTTTCCGTAATTAAGTTTAAAATCTTGAAACCGAGTGCGAAAACATAGAGCTGTCAACAATGTGGGGCATCAATTTCAGAGGAATCCCACGTTGTGGAAGAAGAAGAAAAGACAGGAATACCTTGATGAAAGTATATAATGTAGAGATCTAAATAATTCACAGGTCTTTTACCCGCTAGTAGCCGATACAGAGGAAAAACTATAAATAACTAGATACCTAGAACCTGATCACCACAGTAGAAGTTATACTAAATTGCAGCTAAAACATTCATCAAAGACATATATGTAAAAATGACATGAAGCATGAAATACAGAGGAAAAACACATAACTCAATCTTGATGAAATATGGAGTCTTTAATTCGCTTTGTATTAATCCTGGCTTAAGATAACTTTCTCTATTACAATCTACTCATGGAAAAAGCCTTTTCTATTACAATCTTTCTTCTATTTAAACAAACTTATGAACCTCTATAATTCTGATTGTTCTAGAAAATTGTCAGTTACAAATGGAAAATTTGAGTGTTTCATCTCCTCCTCTTTGCCTTCCCTAGTAAGGGTGGAGCACCTTCCTTTCCTTGCCCTTCGGGCTCTAGAAATAGAATAGGTTGACATCTGTCATTATTTAGCACCAGAAACCTGCCCCTTCGCCTGCTCGATGCAAATGACACACCTCTCCACCAACTGGGCTATCAACCTGGAAGGCTCTACTTGGTTGCTTGCTTCAAAAGTGTAACAACTCTTTGCCAATTGTGGCAAACTTTTTCCTACTTGTCGGTCCTCCATGATGATGGAGCATAATTGTAAACTTGGCTATACTATCCATTTGTCCACTTGGGCCATATCGACCTAGCTTATCTGGGATATCTCCACTTGTTCCTTCTCCATGCTTTCTTTGATGTCTAACAGATGTTTAGCTATATTGATTTTTCCCAGCGTCCCAACACTGCTTTCCTTATCAAGGTCTAGCAAACTTTTACTTATCAAAGAGAAAATTTCCTCACAAGAATTATTCACTTCATTAGCTCTCCCTTTGCTTTCTGATATATTTTGCTCCCAGACCTTCAGTAGGATATTTCCTCTGGTTTGTTCTACGATGGATAATTTGGAGCTGTCGACCATCTCTATCTTCGTTGTATCTATAACAACGTCTTGGAAAGCGACCCATGCTGCCCCAGCTTCTCTTTCTCTCGGAGAAATATTTTCTAATACTTGATCTATCATCTGGAAATGGTTTTGAATGGTTCCTACTTTTACAAGCAGGTTTTTTTGATCCGTTAATACCTTATGTCGGATTTCGGCGGCCTGGTATCTGAACACTTTTATGTCTAAAACCTTGTTCTCGGACACATCCAATTTCGATTAGAACTCTATAATTTGTTGCCCCTGCTGGCTTACCTGTGTTTGGCTAATTTGCACCGAATGGCGCACCTGCTCGAGGTCGGACCTGAGCTTCTTGATCTCACACAGGTCGGCTATTCTGGCTTCCTCAAGGCTCTTGCTCACCTCGCCCCTGACATTCGCTTCAGCAGTAGCCACTTTAGCTTCCAATTTACTGATCGAGAGGTTCTTTCGTTTCAACTGGGCCTTCAAAGTCCCAACTGAGTATTGATTGGTTGTAACATAAGCCCCTAGTGTCCCAACTATCTCCTCTACTAATTCTTCCTCTTTCGCAGCCTTCCCATCTATCATGATTTTAAATTTTTTAGCCATTACACCCTCTTTTTGATATAATTCTTGCCTCACCACGGCCTTTCTTTTTTTGTCAAAGAAAAATTCATTAGGAGGCAGCTCCTCTACAGAAATGGGTGTTAGTTCTTCATTGAAAATCCACCCCGCATCAGGATTCCCCTTTGTGAACTGTAAGGGTGTGATAATAGCAATCGGACTGCTGATTTCCTTGGATGGTTGTTTTGGGGTGACCTCTGTGACCGGCTTGTTTGACGTGAGCGACAGTGAGTCGCCCGATCCCTGCGAGGGTATATCTGCTTGGCCTTTGGCCTACTTTCCTGGCGTACCCTTTTCGGGGTTTCCTTCCTTCTTGTGGGGGAATTTGTCTCCTTTCTCTGAGGTTCCAGCCTCCCCTGTTTTCCCTTGGTCCTTCTCCCCGCTACGACTCGAGTCCTTTGCACCTTTGGCTTCCGTCTGCTTTGTAACTGTAAGCTTTGGGGATTCACCCTGTAAAATCTGGGGGAGACAACTCCGTCGGTTATCCTGGAATTTCAAAAATTCGGCCATATCTCTGGGTGGCAGGGCTTGAATCCAACTTAGGACTTCAGAGAAGGACCTCGCGCCCCAGAATATTTCATCATGAGGGGAATCCTCGTGTTCATATCTCTTCAAGCCGCAACTCGCCAATTGATTGCTCACAACCTTACTAGGTTCGTGCTTCTTGAACTCAATATCCACCAGCTTCATTTCTTCTAAATTCGTAGCCTCAGCTTTGGCGTGGCCAAAATCTAATAAGGAATACACACCAATATGAATAGGGAAAGGTGGCCATACCTTTTTTGATACTCCTTTGAGCTCTTTGCTTATTCCGCTGAGCACAGTCTGTCTGGCGATCTCACGACACAATAGCTTATCTGGCAGGAATAGCGGGAGAAAATATGGAGGGACAGAGGTGTCGAAAACCCTGATATATGAAAATTCTGCCTCTAGATACCAATCTTCCACGCTACTTAGGTTGGTCGCGACACTATCTGACATCCTGGGAGGCGGCTGGCCAAAGATGGCGACATGCAATGGCACCATTACCTAGTTGAAGATCTCGTAGATGAATTATTTGGCCTTATCCTCCCAAAGCTTCGATTGGTAGACATGAATAGGCTCTGTATTAGATGGATCCCAGCTCCAGTTCATTAGTGGGAAGGGTGTCATGAAGCAGATGGCATCCATGATGTAAGCATACATAAAGAACGAAGTTGCTTTCTTACTAGCCCTCTGTGCTCGATATTCAGTAATTCGAATGGTCAGGCTGTCGGACAACAGTTTGGCCCAGTCGAAGGAGAAACCCTCAGCGACTGTATGAATGATTGGAACCCATGGGAGGAAACAATGGGTAGTGTATTCCTTCCCATACAACCTATAGGTCATCATCGCTATGTACTTGAACTGTGGCTCCAAGGAAGAGATTGAATAGATCCCATTGGTGTCAACCCTAAATTTCGTGGGGTGTGAGACCCAATCTTTGATCAGATCGGACAAACTTTTTGCATACTGCTCGCACTCCTTCTTCTTGAAACCTTCTAGGAATTCGGCATTGTGAGTAAGGTTCGGTGTGGGTGACATTTTATACATTGCCTGCAAATGTTCTGGCCGAAAGGTACCAATCGTCACCTTCTGTTCGCTGATAATCATCCTGTTCGGGATGTCCACATGGTCCAACGCCCACCTGATCATATCACAATAGGGAAGAAGTTGGGGCCTCACCGCTATTTTGTGCATCTCTGCTTGAGCGACGATTTTGTATTTGGTTGATAAACCATCCTTCTCGTTGTCGCTAGAATCATCCGAACAGTTTATCGACTCGGATTGCAGGATGTTGGAAACGTATGACCATGTCTTGATATAATTAATACTTCAGGGCAAGGTATCGGAAACAACGTCTGAACCCTAACCTGAACTCTCGGCAGTTGACTTGGGTGTTTTTTGTCGAGCCATGATAGTGAAACCTGCAACTGGACCACCTGCCGAAAATATTTGAAAATCACAAACAGTGGTTAACCTGGTAAAATGGCTCTGCGTGCAAATAGAAATGAGAACTGAAATAATGAAGGAAAAACTCTCTATCTTGGTCATTTAAACCCTTGGTGTCCTTGCGAACAGAACGGTTAAATTGCTTAATAGAAAGATTTAGAATTAAAAACGAGATCCTACTCTTTTTCACCTCGTCGCAGTTCAAATAAATGCCATAAATGTTTGACGAGTCATAACACGAGCAAGAACAAAAACATTTAAAACTTACTCCGTAGACGGTGTGTGTTAAAGGTTGCTTAATGCATCAATTAATCTAGTTTAGATCCTTTAATTAAGTGTGTTTTAGTCTTTAATCCCCCTTTTTCAGCGTTCGCTATATCAGAAGATTTCACTCCTAGCCTTTGAGCCCCCAAAACCCAAAATCACGATGATGCAATTTAGTTAATTATTCGTGATCTGAATTAAGCTCTTAATTAATCCATGCTTAATTAATGAATATCGCGACTTCGCGACTCAGAGCTATGAAGGTATTTCTTTTTGGGAGGGCGATCGCCGAGTCACAAAATCCCTATAGTGCTTAACTAAGGTTTAAAGTGATTTACTCCTGACACTAACCTGGGTAAACTTTAAAACCGTTATCACCACTTTCCGTGTCGGGATACTAAGGACAGTGGGAAATGTCGCGAAATAAGTGAACTCCCGAAACTAGCTTTCTGGGCTTAAATATAACATCTCACTTATTTAGAAGGCGGCTCCAACATCGGCTCCAACTAGGGATCTCGTCTCCTCACGGGATGTGAAGAACAGTAGACCGAGTTCCTGTATGGGTAAATGGAATCATCAGTTCGCTTCTGAGAAACTGGTTGGGAAAGAGGATACAGAGAGAACCTTGAGGTTCCAAATTGAATTCTGGAAAGATTTCAAACCCGAAATACTTTCTAAGCTCAGCTGCAGTCCACAGTAACTTTCCCTTCCTCGACACTAAAATTGGGTCTGCTCAAGGCGGTCCAAACAAATCTTAGGAAATTCAACAGGTCCTGTGGGTTTTGTCTTGCATCAAAACGAAGTATAATTCATGATTTTGATCAAGGAGATATGCAACGAACCTGAGGTGTAGATCTTGTTTCAAGAAAGCTAATTACCAGAGCATAGTATGATTTATGGATGACAGCCTTACAGATATCTTTAGACATTGCTTCACTGCCAGTGAGCCTGTTCAGTACCCCGGTGAAGTTATCTGGTCCCCTTTATTGAATTTCCTTTCACCACTTCAAAGAGTAATTATGCATTTAAATGCTGAGATGAGGGAAATCATTTTATGAATTTCCTTTCACCATCTCTTTGGACTAGATGAGGGCAATCAATTATGAATTTCCTTTCACCATTTGTCTTATATTTTAGTTTTTGGAAACTGAAGTGGGGGCAATCAAATTGTATAAGTAATACCAGGGGTGATATCTGTGTAAAATTCCCAACAGAGGCATGTCAACTTGCTTTGAGTTCTCTGGACCAACTTTCTCTTAACCTTCACAATGCCCTAGCTCATAGGAAAAAAAAGGGGGGGAATTCATTTCCAGGGGCCTTCTTTTGAGCAAGACTTAACCATTTGAAAATTGTTGAAAGACTTAAGAGAGTTAAGGTCCGCCCATGCATGGCCTTGTTCAGCAGGGGACTGAGAAGTTGTGAAGACCATTTTACTTTTGGAGACACTCGCCAGTTTCCCAAATGGAAGCGGAAACTCTTTTCCTCTATGGATGGTATGGGCAGGTGTCAGAGCTTAAGGAGAAAGGGCCAAGGGTGAAAAAGGGAAAGTGAGTAGGCCATGGGCCCCCAAAGAACCGGATGTTATCATGCAATCCCAACTTAGGTGAACACATCATACTTGTGAGACTACTACTGCGTTTAATTGATATTCATTTGGAAACCTAGATACTCTGGAAATTCATCCCTTTGCCTTACCACTTCATCTTCTTCTTGAAAAAACATTATTTATCACCTGTTTCGGGTGGGTTGATTTCTGGATACCTGACCGTCCATTTCTCCTTTCACAGTTTGGGCTGTAATTCGGAGGCCTGTATGAAACAACATGAAGAGTATCAGGTCTTCAGGATTTATGGGATTCTGGGTGTCAAAAATTATGTCTCTACTTCTAGGAAATCAACAACCTGTTTTATTCAAGATGAAAGTGAACTTACCGAAAAATTTTATGAAAAGAAAAGAGAAAAAAAACCGGTATATACAATGGAGGTTTGGAACTGATTTATTGCATATAGTTCTTTAAATAACGCCCGTTGACAGGGGCGTTGAGAGTCACACCATCCAAATTCTCTAACGGAAATGAATTCTTCCCTTCAGAAGATGAGACTTTGAATGGTCTGTACCAGATATGATCAAATTTATCGTGTTTTTCCAAATCTTCCCTCCTAGCATCCCATTTCAAAACCAAATCGTCGGGGAGGAAATCCCTGTTTTTGGCTTTACGATCGAACAATGCTTTCATGTTGTCCTGGTATTTCTGCATCCTTGCGTCTACCTCGGTCCTATGATGTTGGACCTCGATCAGCTGATTTATTCTTCTAGTGACGTGGTTTGGCTCTTCTCTCTCATCTTACCAAAGCTTCATTACAGGGAGTGCCAAATTTATAGGTAAAACCACATCAGTCTCGTACACCATTTGAAAAGGAGAAGTACCAATGGATTTCTTCGTACCTATCCTATTTTCCCATAAGGCATATTTTAAGTGTACATGCCAAGATCTTTTGTTTTTTATCAGTACCTTCTTAATTATGGTAATCAAACTCTTATTTGATGATTCGGCTAACCCATTACCTTGAGGGTAATATGTTGTGGAGTGGCCCAATACGATGTTATATTTTTGGCAGAAGTTGACCATTGCCATAGACTTGAATGCCTGGGCATTATCCGTCACTGTTTTTGGGGGACAGCCAAATCTGGATAGTATGCTCTCTTCCAGGAAATCTATCACCACCAAATCGGTTGCCTTCCTAGTGGGAATAGCCTCCACCCATTTGGTGAAATAATCTATGGCGGTGAGGATCCATTTTTGTTGAGCGCTGGAATGTGGGTTGATTTCACCTATAAAATCTAACCCCCATTTTTGAAAAGGGGCTTTGGTTTTGACAGTAACCAGAGGTAGCGCTGGGAGATTTTGTTTTCCCGTAAACAACTGGCAAGGGTTGCAGGCTCTGACTTTGATGTTTTTATCTGAGAAAAGTTTAGGCCAATAATATCCTGCCCTCAGGATTTTATAAGTTGTTTCCCTCTAGGCGTGATTCCCTCCGCACACACCTTCATGGAATTCACTTATGACCCCCTCTGTTTCTGATTCTACCAAACAAACCAGTAGGAAACCTAAGGGTTCCTTCCAATACAGTTTACTTTTGGATATGCAATACTTCACCGCATGCAGCTTCAGTGTCCTGGCCTTAGCTGGAGATAGATCGCTAGGGCATTTCAGGGTCAGTAGGTAGGACACTATATCTTTATACCAATCTGATAAGACAAAATTCTCTTTGATTCTGGAGATCGCTATTTGGTCGTCGAGCTCGTTTACATCCCCCTGTCCCTCATATCCTTCCAGGTTATTTATTCTGAGCGCTCTGAAATTTGATTCTGCCAAGAGCTTAGCCAAACCTTGTCCCTTTACTAGTTTCGTTGGTTTTACCTCTAGGTCGAACTCTTGAATTTTAGCAAGCCACCGACCCCTCTTTCCATCACTATAAGGCTGGACCAATATATCCTTCACAAAACTGGTGGGAACGTATGCGATTACCTTGGAGTGTAGCACGTAAGTTCTAAAATCCTTCAAAGCCTTAACCATAGCATACGCTTGTTTCTCCATTATATCATATATCAGTTCAGCATCTCTAAGAATTTTACTAAAGAAGGCTATTGGTTGCTCAAAACCCTCTTCATTATTTTGGAGGAGTACTGTCGCCATTGTGTGTTCGAAGGCGAATGAGAAAATCGGGAAATCCTTTAGGTAATAAGGGCTTGCTAATACGRGCACTTCGCTGATAACTTTCTTGATGCGTGTAAATGACGCTTTAGCCTCCGCCATCCATTTCACTTCGTTGTTCTTCTTGAGCATATCTGTGATCAATTTCACAATTTCAGCAAAGTTTGGGATAAATCTTCTCAAAAAAWTTATTTTTCCTAAAAATGACTGAATTTCTTTTATATTCCTAGGAATATTTATGGTGTCTATAGCTTCCACCCTTTTAGGGTCGATTTTGATTTCGTCCCRAGACACAATGTGGCCCAATATTTTACCTTCCTACATCGCGAAGTGAGACTTCTTGGGGTTTAAAGACAAACCAAATTTTTGRCATTTTTCAAACGTTTGCCTCAGGTGCAGCAGATGGTCTTCGTCGGATTTGGAGAAGACGGTTAGGTTGTCGAGGTAGATAACCATGAATTTATCTTTTTCACCGATGAAGGCGATGTCCATAGCAAGCTGGAAGGTAGCACATGTGTTCATCAGACCAAAAGGCATTTTTTCATACATAAATGTGCCCCAAGGGGTGGTGAAAGTTGTTTTTTCTTTATCATGCTCATTGACGATAATTTGATTATAACCGAAAAACCCATCGATCATCGACATCCTATTTTCCCCGACTACTTTTTCCAAAACGTGATCCATTTTGGGTAGAGGATAGTTATCTTTGAGGGAGGACTTGTTTAGATTTCTAAAGTCTACGCACAGCCTGATCTCCCCGCTTTTCTTCCTAACCGGGACTAAGTTTGCCACCCAATCAGAGTACCTGAGAGGTACAATAATTTTTGCGTCTAACTGTTTTTTCACTTCTCTTTTGACCACAGGTAATAAAATGGGGTTGATTTGTCTGAGCTTCTATTTGAAGGGCTTAACACCAGGTTTCAAAATTATCTTATGCTTGATTACAGAGGTATCATAGGTTCTAAGCTCATCATAAGACCATGCAAAGACATCTTTATACTGCCCGAGTAAGTCCTTATACTTGCTTTTTATCTCAGGAGAAAGGTACTTTGATAACTTCACTATTCTAGGCTATTTGGTGGTGCCCACGTCACAATCTTCAACCTCCTCCAATTGGGTCCACAAGGTGGACTTCAGAGGCATATCGTTTTGATCAAACAACCTTTCCAGAGGTATCAGGCCCTTAGGGATCTGATTACTTTTTAACACTAGCAGGCGATGATTTGAAATTTTTTCTCGGAACTCCTGGGGCTCCTCCTCTTCCTATATAATCTAGGTATGATTGTTTTGGTTCTTCTAGTCAATGTGGGTTTCGAAGAAATCACCCACCATTTCCAGGAACTTTTTGATCTGTTCATCATCCTCGAAGACCTTCCAGTGTTGTGTGTTGTTTGGTATGGATGGTCTATGCCTTACCTCTATGTGGTACTTTAATTTGAAAGCGGTAGGGGGTACGAAAGTCGAAGCTGCTTTGGCTAGTGAATCGGCTTGCTGATTTTCGACTCGTGGGATGAAATGAACCTTTACCAATGAAAAGAAATTTTCCATTAGATCCCAAGTGCAATTTCTGTAAGACCTCAGTCTTGGGTGCTTGGCCTGATATTGTCGATTTACCTGCTTCACAAATAGTTCAGCATCTCCATAGACCTCTAAGTTCCTTATGTTCAGCTTCTTGGCAGCTTCCAGACCCAGGACTAGAGCTTCATATTCGCAAACATTGTTTGTGCAATCTACATCCCATTATAGCCTGTACGAGAAAGGGACGATGAATTCATTTTTAGGTGCTACGAAAAGCACTCCCTCACCCGCTCCTTCACACAACGAAGCTCCATCAAAGAACATTTTCCAAGTTCTAGTGCTGTGCATATTTTTGGCTGTCTTTTCAGTTATGATTTCATTGATGTCACCTTGTTCTTCACAACTTTCTTCGGTATCATCAAAGAACAGAATACAATTTCCCAGGTCTTGATCGGCGATGTAAACCAGGTAATTGTTAGGATTCTGTGGATCACTTACCATATATGCCAAACGTGTTTCTCTGTATACCCGTGTGAACTGTCCACCAAAAACAGGGACTGTGGCGTAGGTCATATCTAGCTGAAGGGATCCCATGAGCTTGGCTCCCCAAGATCCAGATAACAGTAAACCATAATTCGGGGGTATATCGGTGACAACTACATCCATTAGGACATTTTTCACAAAATCTGGGTGAGGGTGACTACTAGATCTTTGATCATGCCCATGCACTTAACTCTCCTTGAATCGAACGAGTAAAGATCTCCATAGGGTCTGGTGATTTCAAGGCCTAGTCTATCCATAATATATTTGGGCATTACGTTATGAAAGGCCTCGAAGTCCAGCATGCAATTATGCAACAGCCGATCGTGCACTTTTAGGGTAATATAGAAAGGGGTGACGGTATCTCTGGCGCCTTCAAAATGTGGACCAAAAGTGATATTAGGCTTGTCATCTTCCAGATTTATTACATCGGAGTGACTCTCCAGATCTAAAAAATTTATCATCTTGGTTATTTGTTTTCGGTACACAGGATTCTTCGCGAACTCGACCAAAGGTATGGGTATCTTTATCTTTTTTATCTCGCTTTCTAGGCAGAAAAATCCCGCGGTTTTATCTGTTTCCTTGGCTGAAACCTCGGACTCCTTTCGATCCATTTTATTTAGTAGCACTATTTTAATTTCAACGTTTCGGGTTTCGGGTGTCTGCGTTTCAGCTGCCTTATTTTTTCTTCCTTGGGCTTCAGCCCCTTTTACGTTGGTATTATGCGAATCTACCCCTATGTTATTTCGCATCTCGATCTCTTTCTGGACGGGCTCGTATATTTCTCCCCTAGGAAAAATTTTCTTGGGTTGCGCAGTCGACACAGGTTTGTTTCTAGGCCTTAAATTGTACTTGTGCTGGAGTTCAGCCATTATGGTGTCAGTCATTCCTTGATAAGAGAAGTCATCAATGTCATTTTTGTCTTCGACTGATGATTGTTCCATGTTTAGGCACTTCTCATAATCTTCTTTGGTCAAGTGAGGTTGTACACAACCGTCACCTAAGTTGTTTACGTCTTCTTCCAAGTCTTCGAACTCTAGCATATCATTTCCCCCTATAAAATTTTAATTTTTCAGAGGTGCTTGGATCTTTTGGTCTTCATTTTTAATTTGTCTTGGTTGGAACTGAGGATTGGGATTTCTCCTAAATTCTCTCTTAACGAATTGATCAACTTTGGATCGATCTAGCTCCATTCTCGAGATTTTGTTTGATAGTTATTTTATTATCCTAGCCATGTCATCCATTTTGTCATCTGAGGATCTTCCAGATCCAGAGGGACCTACTTGTTCTCTAAGACATCTAGTTTCCTTGTTTCCCGTCTCAATTTTTGTTTTTAATTTACCCAAA
>ML807930.1:62836-93570 GCA_009831015.1 Picea engelmannii
CCCCTCATAACGTAAGAGGTAGTTGGAGAGATCTCAGTTTTGACGGCACTGTCTGATATTTTCTTGAGAGGAAGTTCTCGCGAGGGTGAAGGTTTGAAAGAGTTCTGATCTTGATGATGATTATACTTGGGTTGATATGCAACCACGTTTTGTTTAAAAATACCCCTTGGTCTTAGTATTTTTTCAGGGTCGAAAACTGGCACTGTCTGTTTGGCATCTGGGTTTTGTCTGGTGTTCTTCCGAAAGGATGGCAGCTTACTTTAAGAGTGGAGTCGCCAAGTGAATGATGAAGGTTTAGCCTTAACAAGGTGTTCTCTCTTTGTTCACTATCAAAAAATGAAACTTGGAAATGTCATTTTCTCAAGGGAAAGTGACTATGATTCTCCGTCCCCGACAACGACGCCAGAAAGATGTTGGTCCTGAGTCTACAATTAAGGCTATAAAGTGTAGAGTCTAAGCATCTAAAAAGAGTGAAAGAAACGGAAGGGGAAGAAACCACTTGCGGGGATGAAGCTATGGTCGATCTTTGAGTTGTCTTTGTCTATCTTCCAAATATTCTTGAATGTTGATATCCCACTCAATGGCGGCCCATGAACGTTCGAGCTCTGTCCGGGTAGTGGCGGTCTTGAGTATGGTATGGAAAAGATTTAAAGCGATGTTGGTTTGATCCGATAGACTGGGTTCAATGTTGGTTTGTCTTATGACGGGTACAGTCATGGGGAGAACAGAGCTTTAAAATAAGGTGGATGTTTTAAAGTGCTTGTCTCAACTTTAGATTGTACAGGGAAAATTCAGTGAAGCCAATCGAAGGGTTTAACGAAAACGAAGGCCGTTTTCTGTAACTGAGTTTAAAATCTTGAAACCTAGTGAAAAAACATAGAGCTGTCAACAATGTGGGGCATCAATTTCAGAGGAATCCCACGCTGTGGCAGAAGAAGAAAAGACAGGAATACCTTGATGAAAGAATATAATGTAGATATCTAAATAATTCACAGGTCTTGTACCCGCTAGTAGACGATACAGAGGAAAAATTGTAAATAACTAGATACCTAGAACCTGATCACCACAGTAGAAGTTATACTAAATTGCAGCTAAAACATTCATCAAAGACATATATGTAAAAATGACATGTCGAAGCATGAAATACAAAGGAAAAACACATAACTCAATCTTGACGAAATATGGAGTCTTCAATTCGCTTTGTATTAATCCTGTCTTAAGATAACTTTCTCTATTACAATCTACTTATGGAAAAAATCCTTTTCTATTACAATCTTTCTTCTATTTAAACAAACTTTTGAACCTATAGAATTCTGATCGTTCTGGAAAATTGTCAGTTACAAATGGAAAATTGGAGTGTTTCATCTCCTCCTCTTTGCCTTCCCTAGTAAGGGTGGAGCACCTTCCTTTCCCTGTCGTTCGGGCTATAGAAATAGAACAGGTTGACAATTGTCATTATTTAGCACCAGAAACCTGCCCCTTCGCCTGCTCGATGCAAATGACACACCTCTCCAACAACTGGGCTATCAACCTAGAAGGCTCTGGTTGCTTGCTTTCTTCAAAAGTGTAACAACTCTTCGCCAACTATGGCAAACTTTTTCCTACTTGTCGGTCCTCCGTGATGATGGAGCATAATTGTAAACTTAGTTGTACTAGCCATTTGTCCACTTGGGCCATATCGACCTGGCTTATCTGGGATATCTCCACTTGTTCCTTCTCCATGCTTTCTTTGATGTCTAACAGATGTTTAGCTATATTGATTTTTCCCAGCGTCCCAGCACTACTTTCCTTATCAAGGTCTAGCAAACTTTTACTTATAAAAGAGAATGTTTCCTCACAAGAATTCTTCACTTCATTAGCTCTCCCTTTGCTTTCTAATATATTCTTCTCCCAGACCTTCAGTAGGATATTTCCTCTGGTTTGTTCTGCAATGGATAATTTGGAGCTATCAACCGTCTCTATCTTCATCGTAGCTATAACAACGTCTTGGAAAGCAACCCGTGCTGCCCCGGCTTCTCTTTCTCTCGAAGAAATATTTTCTAATACTTGATCTATCATTTGGAAATGGTTTTGAATGGTTCCTACTTTTACAGGCAGGTTTTGATGAGCCGTTAATACCTTATGTTGAATTTCGGCAGCCTGGGATCTGAACACTTTTATGTCTAAAACCTGGTTCTCGGCCACATCCAATTTCGATTTCAACTCTATAATTTGTTGCCCCTGTTGGCTTACCTGTGTTTGGCTAATTTGCACCGACTGGCGCACCTGCTCGAGGTCGGACATGAGCTTCTCGATCTCATGCAGGTCGGCTATTCGAGCTTCCTCAAGGCTCTTGCTCACCTCGTCCCTAACATTCGCTTCAGCAGTAGCCACGTTAGATTCCAACTTACTGATCAGGAGGTTCTTTCGTTTCAACTGGGCCTTCAAAGTCCCAACTGAGTATTGATTGGCTATAGCATAAGCCCCTAGTGTCCCAGTTATCTCCTCTGTGAATTCTTCCTCTTTCGCGGCTTTCCCATTTGTCATGATTTTAAATTTTTTAGCCAGTACACCCTCTTTTTGATATAATTCTTGCCTCACCGTGGCCTTTCTTTTTTTGTCAAAGAAAAATTCATTAGGATGCAGTTCCTCTATAGAAATGGGTGTCATTTATTCATTGAAAATCCACCCTGCATCGTGATTCCCCTTTGTGAATTGTAAGGGTGTGATAATATCAATCGGACTGTCGATTTCCTTGGATGGTTTTTTCGGGGTGACCTCTGTGATCGGCTTGTTTGACGTGAGCGACAGTGAGTCGCCCGATCCCTGTGAGGGTATCTCTACCTGGCCTTAGGCCTGCTTTCCTGGCATACCCTTTTCAGGGTTTCCTTCTTGCTTGTGGGGGACTTTGGCTCCTTGCTCTGAGGTTCCAGCCTCCCCTGTTTTCCCTTGGTCCTTCTCCCCGCTAGGACTCGAGTCCTTTGCACCTTTGGCTTCCATCTTCTTTGTAACTAGAAGCTTTGGGGCTTCACCCTATAAAATCTGGGCGAGACAACTCCGTCAGTGCTCCTGGAATTTCAAAAATTCGGCCATATCTCTGGGTGGCAAGGCTTGAATCCGACTTAGGACTTCAGAGAAGGACCTCGCGCCCCAAAATATTTCATCATGAGGGGAATCCTCGTGTTCATATCTCTTCAGGCTGCAACTCGCCAGGTGATTGCTCACAACCTTACTAGGGTCATGCTTCTTGAACTCAATATCCACCAGCTTCATTTCTTCTAAATCCATAGCGTCGACTTTGGCGTGGCCAAAATATAACAAGGAATACGCACCAATATGAATAGAGAAAGGCGGCCATACCTTTTTTGATACTCCTTTGAGCTCTTTTCTTATTCCTCCGAGCACAGTCTGTCTAGCGATCTCACGACACAATAGATTATCTGGCAGGAATAGTGGGAGAGCATATGGAGGGACAGAGGTGCTGAAAACCCTGATATACGAAAATTCTGCCTCTAGATACCAATCAGCCACGCTGCTTAGGTTGGTCGCGATGTTATCTGACATCCTGGGAGGTGGCTGGCCAAAGATGGCGACATGCAATCACACCATTACCCAGTTGAAGATCTCGTAGATGAATTCTTTAGCCTTATCCTCCCAAAGCTTCGAGTGGTAGACATGAATAGGCTTTGTATTAGATGGAGCCCAGTTCCAGTTCATTAGTGGGAAGGGTGTCATGAAGAAGATGGCATCCATGATGTAAGAAGACATAAAGAATGAAGTTGCTTTCTTACTCGCCCTCTGTGCTCGATATTTAGTAATTCGACTGGTCAGACTGTCGGACAACAGTTTGGCCCAGTTGAAGGAGAAACCCTCAGCGACTGTATGAATGAGTGGCACCCATGGGAGGAAACAATGGGTAGTGTCTTCCTTCCCATACAACCTGCAGATCATCATCGCTATGTACTTGAAATGTGGCTCCAAGAAAGAGATTGAATAGATCTCGTTGGTGTCAGCCCTGAATTTCGCGGGGTGTGAGACCCAATCTTTGATCAGATCGAACAAACTTTTTGCATACTTCTCGCAATCCTTCTTCTTGAAACCTTCTAGGAATTCAGCATTGTGAGTAAGGTTCGGCATGGGTGACAGTTTATACATTTCCCGCAAATGTTCTAGCCGAAAGGTACCAATCGTCACCTTCTGTTCGTTGATAATCGTCCTGGTCGGGATGTCCACATGGTCCAACACCCACCTGATCATATCACAATAGGGAAGAAGCTGGGGCCTCATCGCTATTTTTTGCATCTCTGCTTGAGCGATGATTTTGTATTTGGTTGATAAATCATCCTTCTCATTGTCGCTAGAATCACCCGAACAGTTTATCGACTTGGATTGCAGGATGTTGGAAACGTATGACCATGTCTTGATAGAATTAATACTTCGGGGCGAGGTATCGGAAACAACGTATGAACCTTGACCTGAACTCTCGGCAGTTGACTTGGGCGTTTTTCGTGGAGCCATGATAGTGAAACCTGCAACTGGACCACCTGTCGAAAAGATTTGAAAATCACAAACAGCAATTAACCTGGTAAAATGGCTCTGCGCGCAAATAGAAATGAGAACTAAAATAATGAAGGAAAAACTCTCTATCTTGGTCATTTAAACCCCTGGTGTCCTTGTGAACAGAACAGTAAAATCTCTTAATAGAAAGATTTAGAAGTAAAAACGAGATCCTACTATCTGTCACCTCGCCGCAGTTCAAATAAATGCCATAAATGTTTGATGAGTCATAACATGAACAAACACAAAAACATTTAAAACTTACTCCGTAGATGGTGCATGTTAAAGGTTGTTTAATGCATCAATTAATCCAGTTTAGCTCCTTTAATTAAGTGTGTTTTAGTCTTTAATCCTCCTTTTTCGGTGTTCATCGTATCGGAAGATTTCACTCCTAGCCTTTGAGCCCCCAAAACCCGAAATCGCGATGATGCGATTTAGTTAATTATTCGTGAACTAACTTAAGCTCTTAATTAATCCATGCTTAATTAATGAATATCACGACTTCGTGACTCGAAGATACAAAGTTATTTCTTTTTGGGAGAGTGATCGCCGAATCGCAAAATCCCAACAGTGCTTAACTAAGGTTTAAAGTGATTTACTCCTGACACTAACCTGGGTAAACTTTAAAACCGTTATCGCCACTTCGCGTGTCGGGATACTAAGGACAGTGGGAAATGTCGCGAAATAAGAAAACTCCTGAAACTAGCTTTCTGGGCTTAAATATAACATCTCACTTATTTAGAAGAAGGTGGCTCCAACACAATGTATCATTGATTAAGGCGCATATGCCTATGTGATGTCTACTCATGTTTAGAAGAAGTTATAATCCCCTGAGTTTATTCCATCTACTATTACCATTCATTCCTATGATGGTCGACCCTTCCAACGATAAGGGTTGTATCAAATTGTATTATCCAACTAGCTAGGAAGCAAGTCCTTCTTGATGTTGAGTTTATAGATTCCCCCTTAAACTATAACATTTTTTTAGGACATAGTTTTATGCATGCTATGAATGTAGTTTCCTCTTTTATTTTTTGTACAATGAGCTTCCCTCGTGATGGGAAGGTTGTTACCATTAATCAACTTACTTACGATGATCCTAAGTCTCAACTAAATCATGATAGCATTGTTTCTTTTGTGGATGGGAATCAAACCATTTCCTGTTTTTATGGTGTTATTCCCTGAGTATTTAAATACTTTACATTGCTTGGTGCATATTATGTTCCTCCTCCTGTACTTACTCCTTGGGGTCATTTAATGTGTGTATGGTGACAATACCGCAACAACCAGAGGCCTTGACACCTTTATTGTGGAAGAATTCTTCCTCACGGCCTTTTTCTAATCCCATTGCTCTAGTATCCTCAACCCCATCATGGGGAGGGACTCCCCCTCCAAAGACTCCTTTTTCCAAAGTGCCTTTCTTATTTTCCCCTCCATGAAGAGTTAGTACACTTGTGATGGATACATTGATTTTACCTAATATTACCTTGGGGATCCATGTATGGTACTTGGATCGCCCTATCCCTCGTGTGCCCTCCACACCAACTCCTCATTTGGTATTGACACCTATTCAACCTTCAAGTATTACCCTTATGTATTCTATAGAATATACACTGTCCCAGTCGACCCCTACCAAGTCTGTGAAGAGTGAAGATAAAACCATTGTTGAAATTGGTCCCCCTTCTATTAAACTAATGAGAATACCATGTGCATTATTTATCTCTCAACCTCCATGGGACCGATATTGTCTAAAAATACATCATTTTGTTTTATGTACATCATAGCATCCCGCTATGGTCCATGTCCCCTTGGTCTCAATATCGATGGAGCCTTCATCTATTGATTTCCTATATACCTCTTTGCACGTATCTTATGTGAGCCAAACTTCTCATTCCTATGGCATCGATACATGGTTCACTTTCTCATCTTCCACCCCTTCCACGACATCAACTGGTAGCGTAGAATCTAGTACCCCAATATTTCATTTTGATGAAGAAATTTTAGAGTCTCTTACCACTCCAAATTACCCTTGGGGAGATCTTCATCATCATTCATACTTTTTACATCAACAGAAAGGTCCCTTTGACCAATATGTTGTTGAAATTAAAGACTTTCTCCCCCATAGAAATGTCGATCTCTTTAAAAATCGCATTCTCGCAGCTGATGCTATTGAAGAGGGGAATCTGGCCAATATTCCACCTAACATTAAGGTGGAAGTTTTGATTACACCTAGTATTGAAGAACATATCCTTCTTGGGGAAAATTGTTCTCCTGAAGAGGTTTCCACTATTAAAACATTTTTCCAAGAATTTCAAGACATTTTTTCTGATTGTATTGAAATATGCCTAGAATCAATCATGCCATTGTTGAACACCATATTGATACATGGCTAGATGCAATACCCATATATCAAAAACAACAATTGATTCACCCTAGCAAGGACCCTACCATCAAAGCTGAAATTGATAAACAACAACAAGAAAGATTCATTTACCCTATCATGTACACTTTGTGGGTTGTTAACCCTATACCCGTTGCGAAAAAATAAAGGACCATTCATGTATACACTATTTTTTATGATCTAAATTGATCTTATTCTAAAGAAAATTACATGAAACCATTCATAAATCATATTATCGATTCTTTTGTAGGCCATGATATCCTTCCCTTCATGGATGGATTCTCAAGATATAATCAGATCCAAATTTGACCCCAAGATCAATACAAGACTGCCTTTTTTCTCCTTGGGGAACCTTTGCATACAAGGTTATGTCTTTCAGATTAAAGAATGTTGGAGCCACTTTTCATCAATTAAATTATCTATGCTTGTGCAGGCCACAAGATCCTTTCCTTCATGGATGGATTCTTAATATATAATTAGATCCATATTTGGCCCCAAGATCAATACAAGATTGTCTTTACTACTCCTTGGGGAACCCTTTTGTACAAGGTTATTCCTTTCAAATTAAACAATGCTAGAGCCATTTTTCAACATGCCATGTCATACTATTTTCATGACTTGGTTCACATCATTGTAGTGTATCTCTATGATGTCACTACTCACTCAAAGAAATGGTTGCAACACTTGGAAGACTTGTGCACTATCTTCCTTAGATGTTGCAAGTATAATATAAACTTAAACCCCCTTAAATGTGTCTTATGTGTGTCTATTGGTCAGGTATTGGGATTCATTGTTTCCAAGGTTGGCATTACTCTAGACCCTCTGAAGGTTTAGGCCATTACTAAACTACCCTCACCTCGCAATTTACACCAATTGCATAGCCTACAAGGGAAAGCCAATTTCTTACATCGGTTTGTCCCCGACTACGCCACTATAACAGACATAAATATAAATATAATATATTATATTATAAAATATAAATCAATAACCAATATATCAATAATTATTAATTATTAACAAAGAGACACCTCATAATGAAGAGTCGCATCTCTTCACTAAAGGGCACCCCTGCGTGGGTATATATACAACCCTCATTCTCATTGTAGTCATCTCATATTCATACTATTCATATTCAATTTCATATATATATATATTATTGTCCTTATGGATTTCTTTATATTCCAAATATTTGGATATTTAATCGGTGAGCCAGATTTGGTTGGTTGTCAGATTTAGTATCAGAGCAAGTATGATCCTAGCCTTTGGCCACTAGACCTTTGGTCAAAATTTTGTTTCCCTTGGCAACATCACTATAGGCCTTTGGCCACTCAAATTTTTAAAGTCTCTAATTAAGATCCTTGACCACACCAGCTTTTGGCCATTTAAAAATCTATTGAATAAAGATGTCCCGCTACCAAATCATAAAAAATAATATATATATATATATATATATTCCACATAATAATAATAATAATAAAGTGTAATTTTATTTCAGCAGTGGTGAACAAAATTACATTTTGTAGATGCATAAATGCATTTCGAATAGTGTTGGTAACAAAAAACAAGTTGACTATAGAACCTATTAAGTCATCTGACTTGTTGACTTTAAACAAGTTTTACAAAAATATGCAATATGGTATATTTTTTGTTGTTGGATCTGATACAAAAAATTTTGAGTTGACTATAGAACCTATTAAGTCATTTAACTTTAAACAAGTTTTACAAAAATATACAATATGGTAGATTTTTTGTTGTTGGATCTGATACAAAAAAGTTCTTTGACTGATGTATGTTGTATAAGGCCTTT
The DNA here is from genome assembly GCA_009831015.1 of Picea engelmannii. NCBI lineage: Eukaryota > Viridiplantae > Streptophyta > Pinopsida > Pinales > Pinaceae > Picea > Picea engelmannii. Next base: position 71,581 of record ML807930.1, read on the forward strand.
TTGTTGTTGTAGAAATCAAAAAAATTGGTTACATAGTTCTATCTGTTTATAGCAAAAATAGTCTGAGTGAAAATTAATTTATTTCTATAAGTTTCGGCCCCTCAATGAAGGGCCTCTATCTATATATATATATATATTCGGAGAAGAAAAAATTCAGAAGTTCTTATTACTTGAATATAAAGTTTCTGACACCGGGACACCAATCATCATTCTATGTGCCATACATAACTAAAAATTGTTCATCATATGATTACATCTCTGTCCACCGAGAATTGTCAGCAAATTTGCATCTAGATAAAGGTGAAAAATAAGGCTAACATTTCATGCTATTAAGTCTGATCCAAAATGTTGGAAGGAGGCACCAAAACAATTAATGTGAAAGTTGCACATCGACAATGAGAATAACTTGCATAGGGCACCTTACCTGTTATAAATATTTAAGTCATAAATTATTCATTGAAGTGAGGGCACAATTCGGAGCAATATCGTCCGACTCATCATTAAAAATTCAGGGCATAAACAAAATTCAAGGCAATATCAGCAGACTCGTCAGAAAAAACTAACTCATTATTACAAATGTATCCTTCCACAAACTATAGGCATCATGTATCGATGAAAGACGACAATACTACCAATACAACCTGTCACAAATTAGCAAAAAGGTTTGTCACATTTGGTACGGATTTTACAGTACCATCGAAAATGTAATTGTCATAGCTTAATTCTAGCTAGAAGTCGCACGAAGAATAAATCACATACATTTGTGCCATTCTGTGGTTGTCGTAGAGTCACACCCCTTATCATATTTTAACAATCAATATTTTAAAATATAAAAATAAAAGGTCAACGGTAATAGCAACTACCTTTCAAAATTTATCGTGGTAAAATATATATATATATATATATATATATATATATATATATACCTGTTATTAAATATTTTAATGTATTGTGAGATGTAAAGTTGCCTTATGGTGTGAAGTATTAATACATATATCAAGTTTTATATATATATATAACATAATAACTTTTGAAAAAGTGTTTTTCTTTTAACTTTTGAAAGGGGATTTATATATTACATGCTTATAAAGGTGAACGTAAAACCTTATTAAGGTGATTTTTAAAAGAATAATCTCTCGTTCGAGATTTTTTTTCCGAGCACATCAAGAATAGGCTATGAAAGAAATTCAAAGAATTACCAGGAAAGAAATTCAAAGAATTACCAAGGAATGTTTTATTTTTCTAAAAAATTGTTGATGAATTTAAAGGTTACAAGATTTTTCATTAGAGACAAAGTTATAAAAGGGACAATTCTAAAATGAAGGAAGGAAATTTTTCTTATGAAGGTAGTTACATTTCATGTTGCAGATTATCTACAATAAAAGGGAGTATTCAAAGAAAAGAGATTAACATTGTTATCACCATGATCCGAGATGAAAATTACATTAATATCAATTTGGGAAATCAATTATTAATTCTAGAGCCGAATATAATTGGAAAGGAAAATATTTTTCGCAAGAAACAATATTAAATTTAGGAGTTACAAGTGACAATTGATGAATATGAATATATATCTCAATTCAATGTTACAACTATGTATAAAGAAGAGGTTGACATAATTCTTGGGTTACCTTGGTTTAAAAAACTAGATACCTTCATCTTAAACATGGAGAAAAAATTTGTGGCGTTTCTGATCCGGATTATTTTGAGAACGACATGAAAACGGAAATATAACCGAGATATAACAACGAAATACACAAAAATATAGAAGAGAGCACAGACATACAGTGAAACGCAACTTCTATTACTGAATAAGATAGAAAAACATTGTAGAACACAAACTGGCAGAATGGGGTAGCCTATCTCTGAAAGAAAAGAGATGTTGGTTATGCTTCATTCACAACAAGCTTTATATCACACTCCATTGCATGCTTAAAGGGCCTCCTTCACCTTACTTATATATGAGAGAGTGAGAGGAGAACAATTCCCATGATGCATGTGAGATAAATTGGACTAAGTTTATAAAATTCCATAGACATGTAAAACACTAGGACTTCCAGAGTTGTCACCCATCCCAGTACTACTCTAGCCTGAGCATGCTTAACTGCAGAGTTCTAATGGGATCCGATGCATTAACGCTATGTTGTAGGCATGTACATAAGACCACTAAGAAATCATTAAATGATGTTTGTAATTAACAAATGAAGATGACATTACATTCCTTTCCCCATAAAAAGGGTGAATATCATGGTTTATCAAAACCACATGCTCAAAATGGTGATTCATTTGAAGAGGTGGATGGCCACTGAGATCCATCTGGATCATTCCTCCCCCCTTAGGAAGCAATGGTCCCCATTGTGTCAAGTTCCCTTGGGATATGGGGAGACTTCTACTAAATCTGAAGCTTGTTGTGCTGCTTTCCTTGCTGAAGAACTTGTCCTTCTTAGCTTGTTGAAGGATGTCATGAACCTGTTGTTGGAAGAGTTGGATCCATTCAACCAATCTAGCTGCATGATCTACCTGAGTGTGGGAGGACTCTGTCGATGAAGATGCAACATGAAGAGTATGAGGGGTTCTTTTATAACCTTGCTTGATTGAGCAGTGTGGAGGCACCCCCATAGGTGCAACAAGAACATCTTGGTACTTGTCTACAATCTTGTCGATATGCTTCTGCTGGATAGAAAGGTCTTCGGCTAAGGCTGCATTGGTTGCAGTGTCCTTGTGTTCACCTTCTGATCGTATTATGAAGAGGCTAAACTTTGCAATATGAGAGATTACTTTGTGGCATTGTTTTGGTGGGAAAATAGTCGGAACTACCTCTAGTATCCGGTATAGCTGACCCCCCAGAGTAACAATGACGCTACGGGGTCGAGACTCATAAATAGCATGACGCCTCCACATATATGGTTGGCCTAATAGAACATCACAGACTTCCAGTGGAGCAACATCACACAATACCTCATCCTTGAAGGGCTTGATGTCATAGAACATGCAACACTGATGGCTGACACAAAGATCTTGACCCTGGAAAAGCCACTCGATGTTGTATGGTTGCGGGTGTGGTGTTGTTGGAAAATCCAACTGCTTGACAACCTCTGCTGAGATGATGTTTTTTTGGCTTCCACTATCAACAATAAAATGTAGTGGGGTCCCCTTCACCCACATATGTGAATGGAAGAGTCGCTCCCCCTCCTCGAGATCCTCTTATGGTTGGATTGTTGTAGTTGCGACAGTAGCGGTGGGTTTTGCATCAATGATCTGTCTCCTTTTATTATTTTTTGAATCAGGGTCTAAGTTAGGGTTCGACTCTTTGTCTTTGCTCGACCACCAATGATTGTATTGAGCGACACTCATCAGTATTGTGCCAAGGGTGTTGTGGAACTCACACCACTTTCCTATGTATTTCTTAGACTTCTTGTTACCCTTCTTTGCCTGCATCTGGGACAGGCTCTCTTGAGGTTGGCCTTCCTTTCTTTGTCCTTCATTATGTGAGTTAGAGTTTCCTTTTCCATTATTCTCCCACTTACTCTGTTGCTTGGATTTCTGCTCAATTTTGACTGCATATCGATAAGAATCTCCTAGTGAGGAGATGTCCAATAAATCCATCTATGTTTCGATGTACCTATGTAGACCATTGTGGTACTTCAAAAATAGGCGTCACTTGGAGTCTTTGATACCTAGATTTGAGTGCAAGGTATGAAAGATGTTGGTGTACTACGGCATGGTCTGGTCTCTTTTCTGACGCAGATTTGTCCATCTCATGTATTGGTCATCATAGTTTCTGACAAGGTAGAACTCCTCCTTTAGGGCATCTATAAAGGCTGCCCAACTAGGTACTCTCCTAAATAGTGTATATTCATCTGCGGTGTACCTCTCCCAGTAACCGTCCCACCAAGATCTGACATGGGGAAGGGCTTTAAGGAGTGTGAAGGTGATCTTTTCACTGTCGAATTTTTTTTGGACGGAGTAATAACCTTCTAGCAGATTCAACCATTTTTTTAGAGCATCTGCATCTATCTAGCCTTCAAATAAGGGGATATCAAAATTGACTTGTACCTTGAAGGGTGTCACACTTCCCAAATGGCTTCTTGTCGAATATGCCTCAGTCACTTCCATCGGTAGTCTTCGAAGGATCTAAGCGAAGTTGTCCATCATCTCGTTCCTTTGTTGCATGAGGGATTCCTCAAGCAACATTTTGAAAGGATCTCATGCGTTGTCATCTCTCTTTTTTTCTACCATGGGAGGTCGCTTAGGCTAGTGAGAGTGGTTGTCCTCAAGAAAAACTAGCTCAAGACCCAAATCTCTATAGTTTGACCTCATCAGGGACMTGCTCTAAGAAATGACAAGGATCATATTGCTTTGATACCACTGATCTGGATTATTTTGAGAACGACATGAAGACGGAAATATAACCGAGATATAACAATGAAATACACAAAAATATAGAAGAGAACACAGAAATACAGTGAAACCCAACTTCTATTACTGAATAAGATAGAAAAACATTGTAGAACACAAAATGGAAAAATGGGGTAGCATATCTCTGAAAGAAAAGAGATGTTGGCTATGCTTCATTCGCAACAAGCTTTACATCACACTCCATTGCATGCTTAAAGGGCCTCCTTCACCTCAATTATATATGAGAGAGTGAGAGGAGAACAATTCCCACGATGCATGTGGGATAAATTGGACTAAGTTTATAAAATTCCATAGGCATGTAAAACACTAGGACTTCCCAGGCAGTCACCCATCCTAGTACTACTCTAGCCTGAGCGTGCTTAACAACAAAGTTCTAATGGGATCTGGTGCATTAACGCTATGTTGTAGGCATTTACATAAGACCCCTAGGAAATCATTAAATGATGTTTGTAATTAACAAATGAAGATGACATTACATTCCATTCCCCATAAAAAGGGTGAATATCATGGTTTATCAAAACCACATGCTCAAAATGGTGATTCAGTGGAAGAGGTGAATGGCCACTGAGATCCATCTAGACTAGTTTCCCTATAAGAAGAAGATGATGTCATTTCAATACATCACTATGAAGGCGGATTCAATAGTACCTTCATCAAAATACTTGAAAGACATCTCAAAGGTCATCCTTCAAGAAAAACAATGGGAAGTATCAAAGATACAAAAAGAATATGACGGAGTTAATACAGATAAAAACGAAAACAATTCTCGCTTAAAAGATCATAGTAAAAAACTATTTACTCAACTTAAGAAATCAAAGGATACAAAACAATGCGTTCAGAAGTTGGAACAAGAGAATCAATATCTTGAAAAGAAATTATCATAAAAAGAGGAATAAATTTCATGCTTAACGATCCTTAATCAAAGATTGTTAGAATAAATCAAAGGACTAACGGAAAAGGCTGAGAATCGAGACACAAAAAAAGTTGAACATTCAAAAAATGAAGAGCTTTCCCGCGTAAAGAATCATAATCAAAACCTACTTATTCAAATCAAGAATCTTAAAGATGATAAGAAATCTTTGGAAATCAAATTAGAGCAACTTATCAGAAGAGAAGAATCAAAGTCTTCAGAAGTAAAACTCCAAGTTGTGGAAAAAGGAACAAATACGAATCTAATCCACATCACAGCTAAAGAAAATGCAAAGTCATTTGAAGAAAATACATATATGATGTTGGAGTAAAAAAGATGGAAACTTCAAGTATACTTACTAATAGAAGTTCATCAATTAACAATGAGACATCAGTGCATGAAGAAAATAAAACTCTGAAAGTAAATCAAGAAAATGCTACAAGTACGATAAGGGAAAGCCATGCTACCAAGACACCTATTATATGAATATTGTTGATGTTGGTACATTAGAGAGAAAAATATTATGGGAATCATATAATCGCAACATTCCACAAAGGATCAATTTAGGATGGTCAAATCCTTTCACGGTTCAACAATTATGCACAACACTCAAAAGTTCGTATCATCAACCATAGTAGCCTTAGAAACCAATAACTAAGTAAAGACATTACAAGTTAAAGCAAAGACGTAAGGCATTCCATAAATATTCTTTGAGGACAAAACATTTATTAAGTGGAAGGCAATGTAACAGACATAAATATAAATATAAATATAATATAAAATATAAATATAAATGAATAACCAATAAATCGATAATTAATAATTACTAGTGAAGAGACACCTCATAATGAAGGGTCGTATCTCTTCGTGAAAGGGTATCCTTGTGTGGGTATATATATGGCCCTCATTCTCATTTAATCATCTCATATTCATGTTATTCATATTCAATTTCATACATTTATATATAATATTATTTATTGTCCTTATGGATTTATTTATATTCCAAATATTTTGGATATTTAATTGGTGAGCCAGATTTGGTTGTCATAGCCGCCATCATTCATGGTTTTCTTTAGTTATTATGATCTGAATTACCCTTTGTGTGGGATGATCATGCCCAACATTCCTTCAATGCATTATGTGCCCTTACCTCAACACCTTTAATTATTCCTCTCGACTTCAATAAGGATTTCATCCTTTACATTTCCACTTCACCCTTCGTTATCACTAGAGTGTTATTTCAAGATGGGTTTGATGGATGTGAGCATGTATTCTATTATGTGAATAAAAACCTATATGAACCCCCCTCATCCTAAATCCATGAGGATAAATTGTCCTTGTGGCCATTTTTTCTGTTTAGAAGTTGTGTCACCACATTCTGATGTGTAAAACCAAAGTTGTGACAAATTCCAAACCTATGTCCTTTCTATTAAGCTTACGGGTTATCAATGGAAATTATGCTTGTTGGATTTTTATCCTTCAAGAGTTTGAATTAGACTTTGTCACACCCAAGAGAAATAAATATTTCACTCTCATTGAGTTTATTTCTGATGCATTAGACCTATCATTGAATGAAGACCTTCTGGACAAACACTTGTTCACTATATCCATGGATGACCCATGGTATGGAGACATTTTAGTATATCTATGAACTTAGAAGTTTTGGCCTCACCTATCTCATGATGATCAAAAACATATTTTTTATCAATCTCCTCACTATCTCCTCATTGGAAAGTCTAACCTTTATCGTCGAGCATTCAATACCTTATTTGTGTCATTGTCTCACTTACGATGAGGGGGAGCATGTCTTAAATGCATGTCATAGTAGTGCTTGTGGTTGCCACCTTTTTTGGATGGCTACTGCCCAAAATATCATGCACATGGTATATTTTTGGCCTACTCTTTTCATTGACTATATTAAGGCAATTAAGAATTATACTAACTACCAAATTCATTCCCCTAAGGAATGGGCTCCTCCATCCCCGTTGCACCTTGTCACCACCACAATCCCTTTCTATAAATGGGCCATTGATTTCATGGAGTGTAACCCTCCATCCTTCAATGGTCATAAATACATTATTGTTTTCATCAGTTACTTCACAAAATAGGTTGGAGCCATGCCAATGTTCAACAAAACTATGGCCTCTGCAACTCATTTTTTTCTATCACATCATCACTTGGTTTGGTGTCCTGAAATAATTGGTTACCGACCATGGATAGAATTTTGAAGATGAAATATGGGACAAACTAGCTTCATTGATAGGTTTTGAGCACCAATATTCATCCTTGTACTACCTGCAAGGGAATGCCCAAGCTGGGGCTATCAATAAAAACCTTTAAACCATGCTCTAGTGGATGGTGGATAAGCACAAGACAACTTGACATCACATTCTCTTCCTAGCTTTATGGGCCTATAGGACACCCACTAAAACTTCCACTAAGTTCATTCCCTTTCATCTCATCCATGTCAAGGATACTATTTTACCGATCCAGTGCCAAATCCCTTCGACATTGATTCATCCCATTTGATGAAGTAGTCGATGGCCACAATGATGTACTTATAATTTCCACTAGATACATGGTAGCAATCAAAAGTCGATCGCCCATTTGAAGAATGGATTGGCCATGATAATGGGATGTAAAGGAGTAGGTGACACCTAGGTTTTCGAGGAAAAAACTTGATAATTCTCACATCACTTGACATCATGAATGCGGTGATGAAAAAGGGAGGGCCAAAAAAATCTAACACGAAGAATTTTCTAGGCACTATCCATTCATGATAAGTGGTCACTCCAAGCGCCATTATGGCAATGATTGAGGACCCACTCCCTCTTCATGAATTAGGAACCAATGCAATATGGTATGACACATCATCAATAGAGAGGCTCCAAAGGAGGAGGGAAAAATAATCATGGTGACAAATCCATCGATGGTCATCACAAGAGATATGTGGGATAGATTTATGTGTGTAAAGGTAGATCAATACATCATTGTACCATAGGTCATATGAAGATATAATAAAAATATACTCGTCAGGGAGGACATCATGGAAGGTTGAGTCAACTACACCAATAGGTAGGTCAATGAGGGCCAAAGCCTTCTTACTTTGGGGTAGAAAATTCAAGGTCAAACTTCTGGAGGATGACTACCCAAAAAGTGAACTTGTTATTGATTATTTATTGTCTCGGATATATTGCATAAGGTTTTAATTTTCCATGACTATGGTGTGACAAAGAGGGATATAGTGGCAAAGTTTCCAGATTGCATGGACCACAACCAAGGCCAACTACTCATAAGATTGCATTTTAATGTCATTCCTAATAGGTTTTCATTGACATAAATAAAATAAAAAAGTTGTAGTTGTCCATCACTATTGTATTAACACATCTGTGATGGTGAAAACCAAAATAAAAATGTGAAGTATAAAATCCTTATTAAAATTAAGGGCACTTATGAGGGTCAATGTGGGGAGAGCATGTTTCAAGGTGTCAAAAAAACATTGTGCTTGATCATCCTATATGAAAGTAAGGTTCTATTGTAATAGATTCAAAACCCATGAGTGCAAGTAGCATAGTTAGGAACAAAGCGTCACAAAAGGTTATTTTTGCCCTGGAGACTCTAAAGTTGGAAAAGGGTGTTGGGGGTGGGGAGGGAGCTCTGTGATGCCTAGAATTTTAAAGGATTGATGGAACTACCTTGCTTCAAACAATGAATCCAAGGAGGAATCCAACCATGACACAAAAAACACACTTAAGAGGGTTCAAAGGAATATTATATTGCTAGCACCAAAGGAAAATAGCATGGAGATCCTCTAAGTGTTGTGATTGTTGTTTGGATATAGACATAGGATCATCAATGCTGGATAGAATAATGTGTACCATATCATGGAACACATAGGAAATATGTTGAAAAGTGGCTCTGGCATTCTTGAGTCCAAAGGACATGATGTAATACGTGAAAGTTCCATAGGGCGTTGTCAAGGAAGTTTTGCATTGATTATATTCATGGATCTAAATTTAATTATACACAGAGAACTTGTCCATGAAAGATAAGACTTCATGGCCATTGAATTCATTGATCACTTGGTCAGTGAAAGGAGTAAGGAAGATGTCCTTAATACAACCTTGATTGAGATAACAAAAATTAGTGCAAACTCTAATAGTTCCTTGTTTCTTATTCATAGGGACATGGTTGGAATCCCAAGATGTGTAGGTGATTAGGTAGATAAAATCGGTTGTGCACAATTTGTCAATTTCTACTTTGATGGTTGGGGTTTTTGCGGTGAATAGGTCATTGTTTTTTACGAACAAGTGGCACGTCTAATGATGTGTCTATATGGTGTTCAACAATACTAGGGCTACATACTACACATTTCCACGTACTATGACAATGAAAAATTATCATGAAACTCTTGGAATAGAGATTTCTAAGTAGAAACCTCATCGAGGGTATAAGTTGCACCAAGAAGGATTTTTTCAGTAATTCCAGGAGTGAAAAAAATTTCAATCGTGATTGTTTTATAAAATTTTCCATATTCCCCTCCTCATACACATTTGTCGCAAGGATCATATGTTTGAAATAATTGATAAGTCTGTGGGGAATGAAATCCTTGGCCTCAACATATACCATTTTGATTTGGTGAGGGAATCCCAAGGAAGAAAATACAATAGATGGCGTAAATTATCCCAAGGAAAGTTAGGGGCAGTCATGGCCTCTAGAACGTCTTCATCAGAGTGTAATAAGTGGACACTATAGGGGGAAGTATCATGCAATATCGCTTCCCCAGGTAAGGTTGTAACATCCCCATTATAATCCCCAATTTGAATAATTCTTATGTAGATATAATATGTCGCTACAGCCAAGTGATGTAATATGTGAATTGTATTTCAATGTTTTAATAATAAAATGTAATGTCAGATGCTAAGGGGAAATGGACAAGAGATGGGGGATGAATTAATCCACAAAAGAGGGGAGTGTCTAGGATAATGGCCAAGAGGGGTCCAATGGGAGAATTACCCATGTTTATGGATATAATACATTTTCCTAAATATGTTATTTTATATGAACCTTTCCATTTCTAATTGAGTGTTTCCAAATCCAATCATTGAATACATGTAAGAGGGTGGGTTTGAGTGGTCACATACCTAAGTTATTGGGCACATGAGGGTTGAGTACAATCATTTTGGGGAAGAGTGTGAGTCAATAAAGACAAGAAAAAGAGAGGAATTTTGTATGGGTTGAGACAGAAGTAACAACAGTTCGAGCAGTTTGGGTAGTTAGTCAAGTTTGGGCATGGAAAGAGAGTTTGGAGCGGGTGTGGCCATATGAGGGAAAAGTCTGGAGCGTAATTGGAGCGAATTGGAGGTGGAGAACTGAAGAGCCTAGTTGTCAAGACAAAAGAGTGAACTTCTGCGTGAGTTTCACTGAAACAACAAGTGTTGTTGTTGGTTTGCTGATAGTTTTCCTAGCTGCAATTTCCCTTGGGTTCCCAACTGAGAGATTCCTAGTTACCTGTGTGAGAGAGACCCTGATAAATGAATGGCACATTCCTTGGGTTATCCCTGATAAAGGGATGGTACATACCTTGGGTTAAACCTGATAAAAGGATGGTTCATCCCTTGGGTTATCCTGATAAACAGATGGTACATCCCTTAGGTTATCCCTAATAAACGAATGGTCCATTCCTTGGGTTGGGCAGGTCAAGAGGAACAGAGCTGGTGGAAAAGTAGGGATAGTTGTAAGAGAATATCAGTTGGGTTGAGATATTTATGAGTTGTGAGTGGACTATGAGAGACCACCCTCTTTTTTGGATTGCTAGCCTCAGCTCGGGGGTGACTAGTTGTTGATATTTGGAACAGTCAGTCTACGGTTGAGTGGAACGTCCGTCCCAAGTATCTAGTTGCATGACTCTTGTTTAAGATAAGTGTTTTATCTTGTATTGAGTTATTTACATGTTTTATTGTTGTGAATGAACTCTGTGTGAATGAGAACGACTTATATGTTGTTGTAATGAACAATTTAGTTGTATCTCATGTTTATTATTAGCATGCTTCAGATGCATATGTTTTGTGGCTATTACCATAGCTAAATCTGTTATAAATTGTAGGTGTAGGCTATGGGAAAACGGATAACGACAAAAGAATGGATTTAATTAGCATAAATTTTGTGTTATGTGTATTTCACACGTATTGTTTCCTAGCTTGAGGCTAGGTACGTTACTAAAATGGAATCAAAGATAATAAAGAGAAGTTTGTAGTGTGACGTGACTCGGATTTGGTGGTTGGGTACATTACAAAGTGGTATCAGAGCCCAATTTTTCAACACTGAGCCTGGATGGGCCAATTAGTGGAGCACAAAAGTGAAAATTACAGACTATGTAGGAAAATTGTTGGAAGAAATGTCAGAAAAAGGATGTTTGAAATTTGTTGTTGAAATTACGATAGTAAGATTGAGAGAAATTTCATGGGTGATGTGAATAATTGAGCCCCTTTGGAAATTTATAACATAAGAAAATAAAAAACAAATTAGTATTTTTTTGTACACTGATGTCAGCATGACATGGGGGGGCCATGTGTCATTTGACATGGCGGTAGGTGACATGTAATTCCATGGTGGTAGGTACATGGAGGTAGGGAGTTAGAAAATGACTAGGTATTGGACTTATTATCAGTCTGTGAGTCCGTGAGTCTACAAGTCCATGAGTCTGCGAGTCTCCAAAGGTAAAAATGGCTAAGTGTTGGACTTATTATGAGTCTGTGAGTCCGCAAATCCATGATTCTGCAAAGGTAAAAATGGGTAAGTGTTGGGACTTATTATGAGTCCATGAGTCTGTGAGTCCACAAAGTTAGGAAAACGGCTAAGCGTTGGACTTATTGTGAGTCTGCAAGTCCACGAAGAAGTGGAAGAATGGTTAAGTGTTGAGACTTTTCAGATGGACTTATGAAAGGAATAATTATGCTTTCGTGAGTCTGCAAGTCTGTGATTCCGTGAGTCTAAATAGATGGAAAAATAATCTAAGTGTTGAGACTTTTTGGACAGACTTATGAAAGGAAGAATTATGCTTTCGTGAGTCTGGAAGTCTGTGAGTCCGTGAGTCCATGAGTCTGAATAGATGGAAAAATAATCTAAGTGTTGAGACTTTTTGGACAGACTTATGAAAGGAAGAATTATTCTTTCATGAGTTTGCAAGTCCATGAGTCCGTGAGTTCGTGAGTCTAAATAAATGGAAAAATAATCTAAGTGTTGAAACTTTTCGATCAAACTCATGAAAGAAATAATTATGATATATTATGGGAACACAATTGTACATAATTTCATGGATCTTGTTAATTATTTTAGCCTAACAAATTTTGTTGGCTACAAATCTTGCAGAATTAGAAGTACAGAAATAAACGTAGTTCTTATATGAGGACTAAATTCATGAAAGATGCTCAAGGGTATTACAACCATGGGGAAGAGTTCATAGGTCTGCATATTAGAATGGGGAATGTTGATACATATTCAAATGGAAGAAGAGATAGGCAAGAGCCTGTCACTATGAGAATTCTACATAGGGAAGTACAAATCTACATTGCTGGTAATGAAAGAATTATGAAGGCTCGGGAAGAGATACTTCGGATTTTGAACATGTTGCATAAGAAAGTTAACAAAGATTCCAGTACCAAGCAAACAACTAGTGCTAGACAAGTATCAACATCTAGATCTCACAGAATAAGGAATGATCATGGAAATCACAAGAAGTCAAGAAGCATGAGCAGGCTCCATCATTCTCCAAGGTATTCCACTAGAGGAAATCATGCAAGTTCAGGACCAGGAAGTAGCCCAAGTGTGTCTCATGTTCGGAGGAAAATAAGAAGGCTTGAGGAAGACATATTGCAAGGTGAACTCAGAAAAATAAATCCACCTACTTTCAATAGTGAGCACATAAAAGGAGAAGAGGCAGAGGCTTGGATGTTGGAAATGAAGAAATATTTCTAGCTGCATGACTACCCATCCCAGGTAGAAGATAGGATTTCCACCTACCACTTGCAAGGAAAGGAAACCATGTGGTGGGATCAAATTAAGAAATCCAAGAACCTTGATGAGAAGAGAATCTCATGGAGGCAATTCAAAATATATTTCCAAGAGAATTATTTGTCCGAGCATTACTATGAGAGAAATATGAAAGAGTTCTTTGAACTCAAGTTGGGAACCATGACAATGGAGGAATATGAGAAGTGGTTCTTTGAATTGTTGAAGTATGTTGACACCATCAAGGATGAGAAGGTTAAAATAAAAAGGTTTCTAAGTGGATTACATCCTTCTATAGTGACAAGATTCAATATGACAACCCCAAGACCTTGGAGAAAACCATAAGGAGAGAAAGGTACCTTTATGATCAAAGAAAGGGAAGGCCAGTGTTCCAAAAGACTTGGAATGATAGGATGAAAGAGAAAAAGGATCAAAGGAGGAAATTTTTTAAGCCACCCTTTTTCAGAAATAACTCCCAAGCAAGTCAGCAAGTCCAGGCAGCCCAAAATGATCAAAACAATGTAGATTCATTTGGGAAAATGCCAAGGCAGCGTCCTGTTCAATGTTGTGGATGTGGGGGAAATAATGTATCTAAGGACTTCCCTCATAAAGGAGAAAGAGTGAGGAATTTCAACAACATTTAGGAGGTTGAAACATTGGGAGACATGGGAGGAAGTATGCCAAGGATTTATGTGTCCTTGGATAATAAGTAGGCAAAATATCAATTCCCCGTGATCGAAGTGGAAGGTAAGATTGATAACCTTGATTCCAGAGCTAGCCATAGTTACATAAATGCTAACATTGTTGAAATATTTCACTTGCAAAGAAGTAAGCATAATAAATCTTGTTTAGTTTAGTTATCCACGGGGGCTAAGAGAAATATCAATGAATTGGTTAAATATTGTCAAATAGACATGAATGGAATCAACACGAAGGTAGATGTAAACAACATACCATTGGGTTCATATGATTGTCTAATTGGCATGGATTGGTTGGAAAATCATCATGTTGTCCTAGACTATTACAACAAGACAATCACATGTCTCGATGAGGAAGGGAAGCAAGGAAAGACTCAAGGCATTCCAAGAGTTGTAGTTGTTAGAGAGATTTCAGCTATGTAGTTGAAGAAGATATTTAAGAAGGGATGCCAGGTGTTTGCATCCCATATGGAGGAGGAAACCAAAGATAAAGTGGCAAGAATTTAAGACCATTCAGTCTTGAGGGTTTTTGAAGATGTTTTTAGGGATATCCCTGGATTTCCACCAAAGACGGACATTGATTTCTCTATCGATTTGGTGTCAAGAGCTGACCGAGTGTCTAAGACACCATACAAAATGGGTACACCAGAATTGAAGGAATTGCATATGCAACTTGAAGAGTTGTTAAAAAGGGGGTATATACACCCAATTGTGTCACATTGGGGAGCCCCAGTTCTATTTGTGAAGAAGAAGGATGGAACCTTAAGGTTGTGTATTAATTTCAGGCAACTTAATAAGGTTACCTTAAAGAATAAGTATCCTTTACCCAAAATTGATGATTTGTTTGATCAGTTGAAAAGTGCGAGAATATTTTCAAAGATTGACCTGAGATCAAGCTATCATCAAGTGAGGATAAGGGAAGAAGACATTAGCAAGATAGGATTGAGAACAATATATGGGCATTATGAATTCATGGCAGTTCCATTTGGACTATCAAATGCCCCAACAATTTTTAAGTGTTTGATGAATGGAGTGTTCATGGAGTACCTGGAGAATTTTGTGATTGTGTTCTTAGATGATATACTCATCTATTACAAATCAGAAGAGGAACATGAGAAACATTTAATAATGGTGTTACAAGTTTTGAGAGAGCATAGATTATATGTTAAGCTAAGTAAGTGCATCTTTTATCAAAAGAAGATTCACTACTTGGGGCATATAATATCAACAACAAGGATAGAAGTGGATCCTAAGAAGATAGAGCCCATTAGAGGATGGTCAGTACCAAATAATGTGACAGAGGTCAGATCATTCATGGGTCTTGTCGGTTATTATCGAAGATTCATAAAAAAAAATTCAAAGATTGCAAGTCCAATTACTTCTTTGCAAAAGAAGGGTGTGAAATTCAAATGAACTTCCCAGTGTGAAGAGAGTTTTCAACAGTTGAAAAGAATATTAACAAGTGCTCCAATATTGAATATTGCAGATCCAAACGAATATTTTGTTGTGTGCATCGATGCATGCAAGGAAGGGCTTGGTGGATTCCTTAGTCAAAAGGATCATGTGGTATGCTATGAGTCCCAAAAATTAAAAGAGCATGAGAGGAATTATGCTACCCATGAATTGGAGTTAGCAATGATTGTACATGAATTGAAAATGTGGAGGCATTACCTTGTGGGTAATAAATTCGAGCTAAGGACAAACCATTGTGGTTTGAAGCATTTATTTGGACAACCAACACTAAATGCTAGGAAAACTAGATGGTTGGACATTCTGAGTGAATATGACTTCGAAATTAAGGACATAAAGGGAAAGAAAAATCAAGTGGTTGATTCACTCAGCAGGAGAGCTCATGAAGTGCATATTTCAGCCATTATCATGTACAAGACATATCTGAAAGACAAATTTATTGCAACATCAAATTCAGATAAGAATTATTTAAAAATAAAAGAGAAATTACAACAAGGAAATTTTCAGCATAAATTTAATTATTATGAGTTGAAAGAAGATGGAATTCTCATGTACAAAGGTAAGGTGTATGTGTCGAATTCCAGAGTGTTGAAGGAGATGCACAATGTGACATATGTCGGCCGCCAAGGATATCATAAAACAATTGCAGCAGTAAGAAACCAATATGTTTTGCCAGGAATGAAGAAAGAAGTGGCTAATTACATAGTCGGATGTTTGGAATGCCAAAAAGTAAATACATAACATAGACACCCAACAGGTTTGCTACAGCCATTGCCCATTCTGGAATGGAAGTGGGAAGTTGTCTCAATTGATTTTATTACTAAGTTTCCCAGAACAGTGAAACAACATGATTCCATCATGGTGGTGGTGGATAAGTTGACTAAAGCAACACATTTCATTCCAATAAAGACTACACACAAGGCAACAAATATTGTGTATATTTATACGAGAGAAGTTTCTAAGCTACATGGAGTGCCTAAGGCAATAGTTTCAGACAGAGATCCAAAGTTTACTTCCAATTTTTGGAAGGGTTTTTTCAAAGCATTTGGGACAAATTTAAATCTTATTATAGTCAGATGGGAAAACATAAAGGAATAACATAATAATTGAGGGAATGCTTATAATGTATGTGATGGATCAGCCATCAAAGTGGGAAGATTATATCCATTTAAATGAATTTTCCTACAACAATGGGTATCATGCCTCCTTGAAAATGAGCCCATTTGAGGCATTGTATAGAAATAAATGTAACACCCCGGTGAGTTGGGATAATCCAACAGACAAAGCAGTTGTTGGGATAGAATTGCTAAAAGAAATGGAAGATCAAATGGAAAGGATTAAGCAGAATTTGAAGGCTTCCCAGGATAGGAAGAAAATTTATATAGACAGGAATAGATTTTTCAAAGATTTTAAAGTGGGAGAACATGTGTTTTTGAAAGTAAAGGAAAATATAATTTCACTAAGATTAATAAGCTTCCCGAAGTTGGTAGCAAGATATTGTGGTCCTTTTGAAATATTAGAAAAAATAGGGCCAGTTGCATACATGTTATATGTTCTTGCATACATGAGAGTGCATAATGTATTTTATGTATCAATACTTAAAAAGTATGTACCTGATTCTAATCATGTCATTTATTAGAATGTGATCCAGGTGGAGCAGAAAGGGGATTTATGGGTGGAACGAATACGCATACTGAACCAAAAAGTCAAAGTGCTCAGGAACAAAACCATAGGGCTGGTAAAGGTTCAATGGACCTAATATGGTCTTGAAGATGCTACATGGGAGCATGAAGAGAACATGTGGGCGTAATACCCACAAATGTTTTACAGTTTTGAAGAAGATAGAATGCAAGACTCTGTTTTGAGCAACTAGAGTTTTGGAACCACATCTCATAGTCCTGGCCAACTGCGCTGGGGACCTTGATAAATGAATGGAACATTCCTTGGGTTAGACTTGATAAACATATGGTACATCCCTTGGGCATCCCTAATAAATGAATGGTGCATTCCTTGTGTCGATGAGTTGAGAGGAACATGATATTTTGGTTGGAATTGTTGCTAGAGTTGTTAAAATGTAGAAATTTTATTTCTAAGTATTGTGATGTAAATTTTCAAATATGTATATCAGCATAGAATGCACCGAGGACGGTGCACAATTGTAGGGGAGGGGGAATGTAACATCCCCATTATAATCCCTAGTTTGAATAATGATTATGTAGATATAATATGTGGCTATGGCCAAGCGATGTAATATGTGAATTGTATTTTAATGTTTTAATAATAAAATGAGATGTCAGCTACTAAGGGGACATGGACAAGATATGGGGGCTGAATTAATCCACAAGAGAGGGGAGTGTCTAGGATAATGACCAAGAGGGTTACAAGGGGGGGATTACCCATGTTTATGGATTTAACCCGTTTTCCGAAATCTGCTATTGTATATGAACCTTCCCATTTATGATTGAGTGTTTTCAAAGCCAATCATTGAATACATGTAAGAGGGTGGGTATGAGTGGTCACATACTGAAGTTATTGGGAACATGGGGGTTGAGTACAATCATCTTGGGGAAGAGTGTGAGTCAAGAAAGGCAACAAAAGAGAGGAATGTTGTATGGGTTGAGACAGAAGTAACAACAATTTGAGAAGTTAGTCAAGTTTGGGCATGGAAAGAGAGTTTGGAGTGGGTGCAACCATAGGAGGAAAAATTCTGGAGCTTAATTGGATCAAATTGGAGGTGGAGAAATGAAGATCCTGGTTGTCAGGATGGAAGAGTGAACTCCTGCGTGAATTTCACTGAAACAACAAGTGTTGTTGTTGGTTTGTTGATAGTTTTACTAGCAGCAGATTCCCTTGAGTTCCCAGCTGAGAGATTCCTAGCTACCTGTGCCAGAGAGACCCTGATAAACAAATGGCACATTCATTGGGTTATCCTTGATAAATGGATGGTACATCCCTTGGGTTAAAATTTATAAACAGATGGTTCATCCCTTGGGTTATCCCTGATAAACGGATGGTACATCACTTGGGTTATCCCTAATAAACGAATGGTGCATTCCTTGGGTTGGGCAGGTCAAGAGGAAGAGAGATGGTGGAAAATTTAGGATAGTTGTAGAAGAATATTAGTTTGGTTAAGATATTTATGAGTTTTGAGTGTATTGTGAGAGACCACCCTCTTTTGTGGATTTCTAGCCTCAGCTCGGGGGCGACTGGCTGTTGAGATTTGGAACAGTCAGTCTATGGTTGGATAGAACGTTCGTCCCAAGTAGTTGGTTGCACAACTCTTGTTTAAGATAAGTTTTTATCTTGTACTGAGTTATTTACATGTGTTAATGATGTGCATGAACTCTGTGGGAATGAGAATGACTTATATGTTGTCGTAATGAATGATTTAGTTGTATCTCATGTAGATTATTAGTATGCTTCATATGCATAATTTTTATAGTTATTATCGTATCTAAATATGTTATAAATTGTAGTTGTAGGCTATGGGGAAATGGATAACAGCAAAAGAATGGCTTTGATTAGTAGAAAAAAAAAATTATGTGTATTCTACATGTATTGTTTCCTAGTTGGAGGCTAGGTACATTACTAAAATGGTATCAGAGTTTATAAAAAGAAATTTTTAGCGTGACGTGACCCAGCTTTGGTGGTTGGGTACGTTACAAAGGGATACAAGGGGTCAAGCCTATGACCAATACCAACTCCATATGTGAGAGAAGGGGGTTCAACATAGGTAGAACCAGGAAAAGTTGAAACATTGTATATGGACAAATATTACATGTATATAATCTAGGAGGAAGTGCCAAAGTGGGTAATGGATGTGCTCAATGGTGGATTGACAATCATTCTAGATGAGAATGAGAGGTGGTCAAAAGGAAAGGATCATGTATAAATGGTATTTTATTCCATATGATCCACATAGGGTGGAGTGAGAACATGTCAACTTAAATCAAATTGGTGATACAGTGGTGGGGTTTCTTTTAGTAAGCAATAAGAGAAGATCAGTATGTAGGGTGTTATGGGAAGTTGTGGGTATAATAGTTTGAGGCCTTGCATAGGGTGCAATGGTGATTAATGCCTAACAAAGGGTCACGTTATCGTTTGGGATTAGATTCCTGCATGAAAAGATTAGAAGTGCCCCTAGACATTGTGAATGGGGTGGGCAGAAATGGAGAAACATAAAGTGGGTGTAGAAGTAGACGAAGCTTCATGAGAATGGGACATCATTCATTAGGGTGGTCATTAACATTGTAAAAGGGCACAAGGAAATGAAATATGAATGTGAGTGTCTTGCGATTATGGTGGTGGGTTTAGGTCATAATCAGGCATCGAGGTGCCCATACATTTTGGTTTATGTGCATCTATCGAGGTTTGTTTTATGTGTGAGCTTTAGTATTCAATGTGAGTGTCTTGAGTATACCTTGGTGACCAAGGGTATTGTCCCCAAATGGGACATTATGATCAAAAACTAAACTGAAAAGTAATGTAACAAAAGGGTCTGTAGAGGGGGATGAGAGGTACATGTTTCCTCCTTATACAGACTTGGGAGACATGGAATAAATCTTCAGTCCACTCAGTGTGTCCTTGGGGGAAAGTGAGAGTCAAGGTGTTGTCACCAAATCCTCAACTCATTTGTCTAGGCCAACTCCTAGCAAAGCCAAGGGGGGTAGTCCCTAACAAATATACTAAGGCTTGAAACTAATCTAAGTACAAGAATTGAATCTAGGAGTTTAAATTTCATTAACCAACATAAATCAAAAGCATACACAGATCAATTATTCACCACAAGATACATAAAACATATACTTGCATAAAAAGGATACTTGAGACACAATGTTAGATGCAAGTAAAATCAAATTCCTTAAAAGTAAATGACTGAAATAAAATGTGTGAAGCATATGGCTTTGCAAAATGTATAAATGAGACCAGTGCCTTAAAGGTATCATGGGCAATGTAGATCGTGTGTTTTATTAAGGTTTATTGATGGTAGGTTAATGAGATAAATTTTATTTGCATGGAAAATAAAGTGTTTGTCTAAACTAGATTTGGCCTTTCAGAAAAAATTCCCTAAAGTGGAGGTTGAGCTAGCCGAATATCCAACAGGGAGGTTCCTCTAATTTTGCACACAAGCTCAAGAAAATGTGGGAGATCCAACAAGGAGAACCTAGATCTCAAATTGCCTACCAAATATCTTCACAGACTCTCTTACGTTTCCACTAAAGAAAAATTCTCTTTAGGATTTCCCTAATTAGTCTATCACCACTGACTAGCCCAATGTGTATGAAACTTACTCCCAGAAGATCGAGACTAGCTCGCAACTGGAAGGGTCAGGAACCGCACTAGGAGCTAAGGGGAGTTGTTTATTTTAAAAAATAAAGCAAAGTACTGAAAGGGAAATGTTTTTTTTAATTACTAAAGTCTTCACTGATCAGCCTCTTGCGAGGAGCTGAGGAGACTGTTTATTTCCAACTTTGAAATTGCATAAAAAGGAAACTAACTAGCAATTAGTATTCTACTTTGCAAAAATGAAATCTAATCTAGATTGTGGTTTATTTTAACTTTATTCTTTGATGTGAGATTGTAGTGCTTTGTGATGAATTGAAAGATTAATTTTAGCTTATCCTTAGTTATGAAAATTGAATCTAAGCTAAAATTGCAAAATTGAGACAATCACCAAAAACATCATTCCCTTAGGGGGGATGAAGAGTGGGAGCTTGTAGCCCCACTAATTTTATTAAATAAATTACACAAATATTTATTGGAGTGACTTGTGACCATTCATTAGGGGGGTTACAAGTCTTTACAATGTTTTACAAGTATTTATTGAAGAAAGTGGTGCCCCCGGGGGTCCCGGATGCTCCAAATCCGCCCAAAATGAACAGAATTTCCTCTTATCTGTTTGCAAACCTGTACAAAACAGCAAGAAAACAAAGACAGAAGATGGCCAAAAAACAGTTTGGAAGTGTCTTTGGTTATTAGTAGGAAAGCCCCAAAATTGACTAAGTAAAACTAGTGTAAAATGAGCAAAAATGAACTAAGAAGAGCAAGCTAAAGAGATTGTCTCCTTAGGGTCTTTGTTTGTTGTTTTAAAACAGTAATACAAAGGCACTCTAATTTCCAAATATGAAAGTGAAAGCTTTAAGAAAATAACTACCCTGTAACTTCTAAAATGTTTGAAAGAAAAGCATGCTAAAAGGATACTTTTCCTATGCTAGATCTAAGCATTAGATGAAACTTGAAAGTACAAACATGGATCTAGTTTATATTATGCATGTACACTTAGATATTCAGAATTTGAAATAAAGATATATCTAAGATACTTGCATTTGCAACAAAGTAACCAAAATTTAGATTTTATTTTGAGAAAGAGAGAAGGAAGAAACTTGTAGCCTTGGAACCCTTGGGAAATGGAGTCTTTAGATGAGTTAAGGAAGGACTAAGTCTTTAGATCCTTGAAGTTGTGAAGAGACAAGCAAGTTTCAT